>PVIR01003747.1:0-16030 GCA_004026965.1 Petromus typicus | reverse complement strand
TGCTAATCTCAACCTTAAAAATGAGCCTTGCTAAGTAAGGCCTCCGAAGTGAAGGTGTTTCCCTGGTTAGTATAGGCTGTTCCTGCATGGTAGATCTGGAAGCAGCATCTGTCAGCTGCCCCCTGTGCCAGGAAGCAGTGGTGTGGAGGACGTGTGGCTCCACACCCCAGTAAATTCCTGCCTCTCTCTGTGACCACCAGAGCATCGTTAATGGAGTCCCTGTGGAGGTGGCACTAATTCTGTCTGTCATGCTGAAGGAGCCCGGGCTTCCTGTTCACTAGTTTTTGATGCCAGAATAACTTAAGAGGAAACGTGCATCCTTTCCTGTCGTCTGGAAGATTCCACGGGGAGGTCCTGAGCAGAGTCATGTCAAAGGGTCTGTGCGAGGGTGCGTGGGCCGCCGCTACAGGCTGGGACAGGCAGCCACTCAGGAGCCCTGATGTTCTGGACCTGTCTTGGGGGCGATGCAGGGTTGACCTAGGGACATGTGGCTATTGAGGGCAGGACTGTGGCAGGAGAGGCTGGGCAGGGGTGGAGCAGCAGAAGCAGGGATAAGATCCACAACCTCGGTGGTGAAATTCCAGGCACTAGAGCCGTGGCAGGAATTCAAAGTTGGCTGCCACACTTTATGCTGTCTGGGTTCAGGCTGTGGCTGGAGGGTTAGGTGGGGGCCAGCAGACGTAAGCCTCTCACCCGTAGACATCACAAGAATAGAGGAATAGCATTTAAGCTGGAAGCTAGGCTTGGATAAAGACAAGATCCCATTAGTCAGTGAGGAGACACTCTTGGAGGAGGAAAAGATTCAGGCAAAAAGGACAGCACTATATCAGTGGCTTGTGTGGGTGCAGGGTGGGCTGGCTTAGTAGCAGCAGAGAGGATGCACACTTAGGTTGGGGAAGGGTTTGCTCAGCGCACTCACCAGAGGGGAGGGCCTGGGAGCCAGTGAGCTCTTTACCTGAGGAGAAAGGAAGCCAATTAGATTAGAATAACTCAAGAGGAAACCTGCGTCCTTTCCTGTCGTCTGGAAAGTTCCACAGGGAGGTGGAGGCCTCAGACTGGGGGGGAAGAGAGCACACAGCTCTCCCTTTCCTGAGCTCTCTGGGGAATGTGGGGTGGGTACCAGAAACACTAGTAAGGTAGGTAGAGTTACTCAACCCGAGGCAGCCATGTTTGAGTGTTTGGGGCAAGCACAGAGAGAAAAGATCAGCAAGTGAGGGAAGACTGAAGAGACCAAAAGCCAGAGAGAAGTAGAGAGGAGACAGGCACAGCCTTGGGCTGGAGAAGGCAGCAAGCCTGTTCTGTCCTCACCTCGGCCCTTTTCTCAAATTTATCCTTTCTGCCGCGGTTCTGTGGTTCCTTTGTATATTCCCACACGTCTGGTTAAAGTCTTTCTGTAAGATGATGTGAGTAGACATCAGTTACTGACATCTGAACAGTCCCTGGAAAGCCAGCGTCCTCACTGCATGTTGGGACAAAAGGCCTGTGGAAGGAGCAGTGTCTAGGAGAGGGGAACCTTGCTGTTTGCATGGCTGGAACAACTTACCACCAGACCCCTCCCAAGAAGGGCAGATCAAGCTGGTGACTTCGCATGGAAGAGCCACCCTGGCACTGAGGGTACCTGGACCCTTCCCCAGCATCAAAGACCCCACACCAGCCTGGAGGGAGGCAGAGTGAGAGAAAGACATAAAAAGCTTAGTAGAGGAAGGGAAGCAACAGTGTTTTGTGCTTTTCAGTGGTTAAGGTGGGTTCAGTGTAGGGGATACCTTCTCTTGGAGCTGCCGGCCACAGGCTTTGGGCATAAGAAGCTCCCCATTTCTGCCACTGAAGGACCACTTGAAAGGGTGTCTCAGGGAATATGGGAGTGGGGTTAACCTTGTGGATTAGATAATCATAAAGAACATCTCCTGCAGGTATGAATGCATCCTAGGGCATGGCTCTACGTCATGACCATGACCATAAAGCACAGCTTCATCTATGGGTTTGATCCTGTCTGACAGCAGGGGCAGCCCTTTGCCATGGCAGTGAGTGTGAGGTGACTGAAGAACCTGAGTGGCCTCTGGCCCATTTGAAAGGGAGGTGAACCTCCGATCCAGATGACCTTCTTGGACTGCAGAGGCCAAGGAGAGGGAGAGAAGGATTTCTGGAGGAGGCTCTACAGTGTGAGGGAAACTTGAGGACAAATTGTGGTGCTAAGAAGGGATTAAACATGTTTTGTATTGAAATATGTGGAGCTGCCTCTTTCTAAATTCCCTCTTCCTAGTAAATTTCAGTAAAACTTCAAGATGTGACAGTGCTTTTGAAGGTGGGTTTCTTCCTGGGTGTGAGGTGGATTAAGAGCAGGCAGGGGCTGATGGATAGGAGATGCTGTGATCTTGGGGAGAGCAGGAGAGGCCAAGGGGGACCACCTTGTTCTACATCTGACACACCTTGTCCCTTTGGTTTCTTGGGCTCTGGATCCAACTCCCTGGTTTGGTGGCTGGTGTCCCCTAACTGTTGCCTCTCTGCCAGCTTCGGGATACCCAGTGCCCCCACCTTCCACAGAGGGCTACGGCTACATTTGAACTCTTCCATCTAAGCCTGACCCAGAGCTGTGCCTCTGTAGTGGATGTCCCAGTGCCCCTTGTCTGCTAATTTTAGACGAAGGAGGGAAATAGGCTGTTTAAGAATCTGGGTTAAAAGGATTGTGGTGCCTCCCTCGGGAGGCAGGTTACAACCCAGAGGCCTTCCGGTGATGGCAGAAACAGTTCTGGGGAAGCAAGGAGCAAGAAGAGAGCATGGTGCAAATTCGTGCCTGGTGTCTTTCCCAGAAAGGGACTTGTGTGGAATTTCTCTGTGGAACCAGCCTATTTAGTCAGCTTGGCAAAGCAGACTGGGGCTGTGGCCATTTCTGGGGCAGCTGCAATCTGGCAGCTTTTTGTAATTATCTGTTAGTAATTATCTGCTAAGACTTTGGTAAACAGCAGCCTGTTTAGCCATCCTTGAAGAATTAAATCATTACGTTTATTGCTCTATCCACTCGCTATTAACCTCCTAAGAGGCTTTTCCATCTCAAACTAGGGTTTTCATTTGATGAACTCTGAGGAGAGCATTAAACCAGGAGGCATGGAGGGCGGGAGCAGTTCTTCCCTGTGGCTGGCAGGAGGTAAATATTGTTGACTGCCGCTCTCCATCAGCGCGTCTGTGTCAGGTCCTCTCGTGGCAGCCTCCCTGACAGTGGCAAATGCTTTTCAGGAAAGAAGTGTTGCATAGGGAGCAGATCTTAAAAGGCAGAGTGAGCCCAGCACTGCCTGGAGAGTCCCAGAAAGGGAAACAGGCAGCGAGGCGGGCTGACCGTTACCTGCAGTTGGGAGCGAGTGTGCCACACAGTCTACCATCTCAGGCTTTGGGCCGGAGAGGGAGAGTGAAGGTCTTCATCTCTCTTGATGGTGCAGTGAACTCAGCTGCTTGGATGAAGGTCAGAAATTCAAGGATATGGCTTTGCTTAGGGTATGGCGTGCTTTTCCTTTTACCATTGCTCTTTCATCTCTGGACATTTCACGGACAACTCCATGAAGTGAGCCTATTGTGGAATGTGTTGGTCCCTGATCCATGAGTCCTTAATCCAGACACTGTTGGTAGATAAGGATGGTAAGTTTCTCCCAGAGTTAAGCTCAGAGGCCACAGCTAGTCCGAATATCTTTGGCTGCCTGATATCACTGGTTATTTTTCTGCTGGGTAGCATCTGCCTCATGAAGGGATTTGGAGGTGATAATGGGGGTGTTCTGTGTGCTGAGCTGCCTCAGGGGGTGTGATGGGATTGTGTTCTTGGAGCAGAGGGTACTGATGCAGGTTAGTCCAAAGGGGCTAAGCCGAGGAGCTCTTTTCTCTGAGGGTTGCGTAAAATGGTAGGAGCAAGGCGAGGCCCTGTCATGTAGCAAGTGGGCAGTGGGTTTCCCAAGGAGCTCTAGACAGAAATCACAGAGATCCTTAGCTCTGAATGGCCACTATCTTCCAGGTGCTGTGCTAAGCCTGGGATGCATGATCCAAGGAACCCAGACAGACTTTGGTCTCAGGCAGAAGCTAGCCTAGAAGGGAGGATCCTAATAAATCTCAAAATGTCAGGCAGACCAGAAAGGATGCTGGACACAGGCTTTTGGACTCAGGCCACTGGCTCTAATAGAGACTAATATTCAGACCTAATTCTCTGTCTTGTTCCTTAGGCTCTGAAGTCATTGTGAATAAGGTGAAATCAGAAGCAATAAATGAAAAGGATCGATGTAAATTCACTTGGGAAGAGGCCATTGTAATGTTTCATTCTGGAAATGCTTTTGAAGCTGAACTTCCCCATCTTCTTTTTAACAAATAAGAAACTCCAGTGTATAGTAAAAGGACTTTGAAAAGCCTCGATGTGGGTCATAAGGTTGATCAAGTGTTTTTAAATGTATTAAGTGAACTTACATGTGAGGATTTAGAAAAACAGAACAATTTACATTTTTAGCACAAATTACTTTAATTGATCAGTTCTGAGAAATAGGGATTGTATAGGAAAATAGGTTGTGTAGCTGGTTTACCTTTTAGGTAGATACTTTTAAACTTGGATTGCATCAGAATGAATAAAGGAGATTAAATAAAAATGTTGAGCCCTCCAGATTTACCGAACTCCAAATCTCTGGGGGTTTGGGAGCCAAGATCATTGAACCCTGACATGTAGTCCCTCAACACACTGGAAGGGAGTGTGGAAGGAGACCAAAGCCAAGAAGCAGCTCTGGAGAAAACTCTGTGGCAATAAAAGTTTGTTATTTTAGAGCTACTAAATTTGGAGATCATTTGTTACACAGCGGTAGATAACTAGTACAGTTCTGATAAATACTGCTAGCCTGATCCATACTGTTCTCAGGTGGATTTGGCTTTTCTCAGGTCTTGGGTTTCAGGTTTCCACTCTTTCCTGGGTCAGACAGGGGGTCAGAATTGATGGGGGCTCTGGAGAGGATGAGAACTGAGAAAGAATATCCTAATACCCAATTTCTAGAAACTAACTCAGCCTGCATAAAACCATAGGAGGCTGTCATGGGGTGGCTGTTGAGCATTGCATTGTGACACAGGGCCAGGCCAGTTCATAACACCTCTTCCTGTGTGAGCAGTAGATACCTGTGCTTCTAAGTGGTCTTTCTGAAGCAGAGAAGGAAGCTGTACCTGGGCAATTTGACCAGCATCAGCCAGAAGTCCAGTATGAGAACTAAATGAGATCTCTGTAAGGATCTCAGCCCTGGGACACAGCAGGTGCTTTGTGTAAGCTTGACCTTGAAGTTGTCAGGAAACTTGATGTCGCTGGCTTCACTGCAGGCCCTGTCACTATAAAGACCTTTCAGGGTATTCTGAAACCTAGGCTGGAATATATTGTGAGAATCTTTAGTCTTCAAGGACAGCGGGGTCTTTGCTATGCAGTCACCCTGCGTTTTCTTGAGGTTTCCCCATGGAATGTTTTTCCAGACCAAGCCACCACCTTGCTCTACTGAGTCTAGGCCTGAGCTTTGGATCCCGCCAGGAATACCAAGAGATAATGACACTGCAGAGTTCCTACATCCTTTGCTGCAGGGGCCGAGAGTGCTTATGCCTTGCTATGAGAAGCGATGATTTAATTCTTGCTTGGAATATCACTCAGCTGAAGTTTGTGCAGAAGGAAAACATATTTCAGCACCCACAAATTTCCATATAGATAAAAAAGAAAGAAGAAAAAAAGAAAGAAAACAACCGCAACTAGATCTTCAGCAACTATGCATTTGAAACCTGTTTCTTAAAGATGGATTGCTCCGTTAGGCTGCTAAGAGCTTTTCTTGACTTGTCAACATTTTATCCCCCCACAAACATTCTTGGCTATAAATTATTCATTGCCCAGTTAGTGGTTAAAAAAAATAGATGCCTGGGGCTGAGGCACTTTCTTAATCTTCCTTCTGCTTTTCAGATCCAAGTTGTTTTTTTCCTTCCCTGCTGGAAAAGTAGAAATAACTAGGAATCTTGGGACTCCGAGATTGGTGGCTGTAGCCTAATAAAGCAACATGAGCCCACTATGAAATTGGTGGTGACGTGGGGGTGGGGGAGTCATGTAGAGTTTTGGGTAAGGCAGGACACGGGTTATCAAATATCTGTGTATGTAGGAGATCATTGTGTTGGGCACCGTTGTTTTTCTTCCTGTTGGCAGGAACTCCAGGATTTTCATGGAAAGCAGAGACTTGATTCCATTCTAGCTCAGCCAGCAGTTGGAGATGATCTCAGCCATTCTCTGCTCTTCTGATTTTGTGTTCCCTAGATCCCTCCTAGGTTGGAGCCCTGCCTGGGAATGGTGGCCACCTTGTGGTTCTCTCTTTCTTATCCTGCACATTCTTTGGCTTTGTGAAGCTCTTTGCAATTTCTGATCTCTTCCTCCCTCATGAGTTCTCTGTCTATCATCTCCTTGCCCTGTGAGACGTGGCTAGAGATGGGCTGGGAGATGTGACTAGTTTCTTGGGGCAACTGCAACAAAGTATAGCAAACTGGGTGGTTTAAAGAAACAGAAGTCCATTGTTACACAGTACTGGAGGCAGGTAGTTTGTGAGCAGGCTGGGATTCCTCTGGGACTCCAGCTAGAATCCTCTCTTGCTTCTCTCTAGCTCCTTAGGAGTCCTCAGCCTGAGGCTGGAATCTCTGCTCCATGGTCGGGTGGAGTTCTCCTTGTATGTCTCTATTTCTGTCCTCCCCAGGAAAACACTTGCATTGCTCTGGCCTAGAAGCAGGTCCATTGCTGATCCATTATCCTTTCATGTTTGAAGTGAAGGAGTGAGAAAAGTGGGTCAACCGCAGGACACCTCACACAGGATTGGGGCCTTGCTGGGTAGGACAATTGGCACAGCCATTGTCCCAGGGCCCTGTTCTGAAGGCTAAGCTGCTTACCTGCCATTGGTAGTGGAGACAGCCATTTGTTGGCTCCCAAGTCCAGAAAGAATTTTCTGACTGAACCTTAACTGACAATTTCTCCTCTCTTCTGCCATGGGACTTTGCTAAAATTGCTTCTGAGTTCTCAAAGGCCTCTAAGCTTGTAGTTATCTTGGGAAAACTGACTAGAGTCTATGCAGTGGCCATTGTGGAACCAGTATCCAGCCGAGCCATGTAGTTCATGCAGGGAATAAAGAATGGGACTATTTGCCATGTTTCAGGTTTGACATGGGGTTATTTCCTTAACCCTACCCCATCTTTGTGAAAATAATTGATTTTATTTCCAAATATTTGTATTGGAGACTAATGCTATGGGAGAAGAGTGGCCAAGTGTTTGGTTTTTGAGAAGATTCCTGACGGCTGGGTTTGTAAACACTATGGATGTCTGTGCTCTGTCAGGCCAGCTCTGCTACTGGTATCCATCACTGTCCACTGGCCCAGCTACTGCTCCAGTGTTGGGATCTGTCATCCACAGAACAGACCAAAGAGGCAGGGACCTGGTGGTCCTTGTCCACTCTCACTGGCTCTGGTTGTTATTTTTCTGGGCCATTCACCTTTGGTTCAATTTAAGTTTATTGTAAGTCAGATTAAACAATTTTAACTGGAGACCTTTGTGTTTCTCCAAGCCCACGCAACTTCTGGGAATAAGTCAGTTTGGAACAAAAGCAGTTGAGGAAGAGGACATGGGATGAACCTCTTCTTGTGAAAGTTGAGAAAGAAAGGAAATAAGTACCCAGAACTCCAACACACAGTATTTGTCTTAATTTTGATACTAGTTATCCGTGCACCCACTGCTTAGATGAGGAGATGGAGGCTTAAAGGTACTAAGTGACCAGCTAGTAAGTGACATAGCCTAACAGACCCAAGGTTTCTGAAGGCCAAGATTTCTCTTTCAGGCAGGTTACTTCTACATCTCTCTGACCACATTGTAGTAGTGGTGGCCCAAGCTCCATAAGCTTTGAGCAACCAAGGTTTCTTCCCAGGCCTGAGGAGCCAAGTAAAAGCCTTTGGTAGTAAGTGCTGGCTTCTCACTGGCTGGGAGCTGCATGTATGGTACATTTGGGTGTGAGCGGGAAAACCCTGAACCACTGTCCTTGTCCGGGGGCCCTTGACAGAGAGTAACTCAGGGAAAGGGGACAGCAGAGACCTAAGGAGAGGGACTCTCTCCTGGGAGTATGTAGTGGAAAGTCTTCTGCTATTCAAAACCTTGGGAGTCAACTGAGGGAAAGTGTTTTGAAATGAGAGTTTTGCAAGGAACACTCAGGAGAATTTTGCAGAAATTTGAATGTTTTCAGAGGAAAATAGGAGTAGTGAAACCTTAAAAAAATCAGATTAAAAATGATTCCATTACATTTTCAGGTGTTCAGGTCATTTAGTTTTGTTTTTATTATTTTCTTTCTTAAGATTGAAATCTTTGAGGTGATACTATGATGAGTGCAGAACATTTGTTTTCTGTATTTTTATTTTTTATTAATAGTTTTAAAATATTATTTGTATATAAAATTCATTCAAAGCATGAAATTCAGTGGTTTTTAGTGTATTCAGAGTTGTACATCCATCACCATGACCAATTTTAGAATGTTTTCATTATCTGTGAGGGCACAGCGTGCACAGGGAAGTCAGCAGGGATGGTGAGTGTTAGCAGGGGCTGTGCCTTCTGGACCTCTCTATCCAGCTGTCAGCTTCACATCCAGCCCATGAAAGTCCACTGCCTGTGGGCCTGGACCATGGTTGTTTCTGAAAAGGCCTTGGGACACACATTGCTCTGTGGTCTGATGCAATTAAGTCCAAAGAGAGGACTAAATGGAGGCCAGCCTTCAGGAGCTGTAGGGTCCCAGGAGGGCTCTTATTGGCTCTTTCTCTTTCCTGCACACCACCTGGCCTTTGACATAGTTTGTTGCCTTCATCAAGGAGGTGCTAGTGGTTGTGAGAGCATCATTAGGCTCACACTTCCTCACCTTTTATTTCAAATAAAGCTATCCCTTTGGGGAGGGCTCTGGGGCTGTTTTCTTAGGGATGGCTTTTCTCCCTTGGCCAGCTCTGAGCCTTGGCTCTGGGCACTGGGTAGTTCTCAAGCTCTTATTTTCCAGCTTGCCTCTTCTGGGATTTTGCAACTCTATGAGTGAAGCGGAGTGAGGTGGCTGCCCCAGTATTCTTGGCAAGCCATGTTTTGAGTAGTGCCTCTGTGCTACGGGCAGTGGCTGGGAGGAATGTACCTTTCTCCTCTTGACCACACTCTCCAGGAGTTCAGCCCTTTTGATTTGGAGTTGGCGGTAATGAGAAATGCTGGTGAGCTACAGAAAGCCTTGATCAGAAGAGGGTGAAGAAGGTCCTGACTTTGTGGCCATCTCCACCTGTATGATGCTGAGCTGGAGTAGGGACAGCAGTGTTTTGTGGTTGAAACACCACAAACTGTCATAGTTCTTATAAGTTTTTATAGATTTTCTTGTGTAAATGTTTCTTCATTTTTTGTACACTGTTAGGACAGCTTCCACAGACAGGTTGTTTGTTTAATAAAATAGTTTTTGCTTGGTCCATTGAGGAGTGGTCCTTGGAGCTTACATAATATAATTCTGGAAGTAGAAGCTGGCATTTTATATTTAAATAATGAAAGCAGCTTTGTATAATTTTTACCTCCTAATACAGCTTTGGTAGGAATTGCAATAAGTTTCGACAAGTCTATTCTATTTTTCTGTTACATTTATTATTTTTTCAGAACCCCAAACAAAAAATATTTTCATTTTCAAATGGATGATCTACAAAGTGTGATTTGCAAATAAGATGATGTTTAAATTTTTAAAATTACTACAGTAATGACATATCGCCACAGATCCCCTCAAAACAGTCCCTCTTGTTTCAAGCACACTCATCACATCATTTTTGACATTTTCCTGAAGCAGTTCCAGAAGTTCTTTCTCATGAATGTGTTTAGTTGTGCTGTCATGGCTGCCTCCATGTCCTGAATCAAGTCAAAACATTTACTCCTCTTGGGTGTTTTGACTTTGAGGAAGAGTCAGAAGTTACATGATGACAGATCCAGTGACTAAAGTGGAAGGGGACACACTGTAATGTTTTAAGAGCCCACCTCTCTGATGGATTGCACTTGGCAGCAGCATTCACTGCATTTTTGCTCACACCTTATAGAAACACTCACAAAGGAGGATTTCCAGAACTGCGTCAGAAAGTGGGAAGAATAATGTATTTGAAGCAAGAGGAGTGTTTGGAGGGGGATTAATGGCAATGTATCTCCTAGTGTAATGAATTTTATAAATTCAACATTCATCATATATTTCAACGACCCTTAGTATATATTTTTCCTTTTTTGTTGTTGTTCAGACTTTCAGAACGCTGGTCTAGCTTTTGCTGCATTTTATGACTGGAAAAATGGTTCATACAGTTTCTGTTGTTTGGAATTCAAATAAATTATCTTTTTGGTGAAGTAAATCATATGGTGATTTTTTTCAAAAAACTTGAGAAAAGGCGTAGTGTGTCACTGTGGGGCACAAAGTTCAGCATCTACATGTGACTTTAGCTTTATTATATTGCTCTGATCCCCTCGGTCTATGACAGATAGTGCTCCAGAAGGTGGATGGGGGTGAAGGAACAAAGGTAATTTCAAAGACAATTTTGTGGAGTGGTGTTAGGTAGCTCATAGTGATTTCACAGGAAATCCTACTTCCTACATTTCCTCTGGAAGCTTGTCCAGGGAGCACAAAATGCAGATTCATAAAAACCTTGGCCTACAAAGCATCATAGAGATTTCCCAGTTCCACTTCTTTGTTTACTAAAAGAGAAAAATGACTAGCTGAAGGTCACACAGCTGGCTGTTAACTGAATTCAGGATGTGACTTCAGGTCTCATGGAGTTTGGGAAGGGTGTGAAGTCTCTGTTTTTGCCCTGGTTTTGGTATGTTGAATGTTGTTTTAGTCTTCAGTGTTGTCTCTGGGACGGTGTGGAAGAAGGGATAAAGGTATGATTTTAATGGGAAAATGCTCTTTTACATTATTCATTTGTACTTTATTGCTTGCAAAGCACTCTGTTTTAGTCAAGTGACAATGATGGCAGTCATGTGGTGAAGAAACCAAGGATGAGAGACCAGAAGCTGTGCCAGCCCTGGGGCTTCTGTCCCTGAGGCAACAAGCGCCTTTGCAGGGCCCAGGAGTCCAGCCCCACACTGGCCTAGAGCCAGTTCAGACTCTTTCATTTCCTTAGTGGTTCTTTTGGGTAGGATTGTAATATCCTGCAAGACTTTTCCTTCCCCTGCTGGAACAGTGCCCTGGACAGCTGGCTGGGCGTCGTGGTCATGGTGAGAAGTCTGGACAATTATTATTTTTAAATACCACTCTGCCACACACCTACCAGAGGTTATGATTGGTTGGCCATGTGCTGGGAGCATTTCTCGACTTGTCTTCTGGCACAATCTAAGTTCATTTACTGCCTTTGTTTCCCTTCTTGCGCAAAACTTTAAATCTCCAAGGCTAAGTTGCTCTCCCCCACCCAGTGCTGGTGCTAGGCAGGCATTTCATAGGCTCATCTGGGACTTCTGGTCTCACTGAAGTTGACTTTTGAGTGACTAGAAGCTTCTGACTGCCTGTCCTCACACAATAATTACTATGCAGGGTTGTACTATTTCCTACCACTGAAAAAGGAGTTACTTTGAAACAGAGTGGTCTGAAGAAGCATATCCTTTATGATATGATATTCCTGATATGGCTTAGAAATTTGAGAGTGGCCTGAGGGACTAGCATGCTGTGTTTCATGCTGGGGCAGTCAGACTCTGGCCATGGCTGCTGTCACTGGGAGGTTTGCTTGGGGCTGGAGGGTTTGCTTGTATGTGACCAGCAGTTAGAAGAAGGCTTTCATTCCTTGGCATATAGATCCCTCCATAGGGCTATTTTGGGATTGGAGACAGATAACTTTTAGAGTCTTTCCAAAGTCCAGTATTCTTGGAATTTATGATGAACCTCTTAAGCCCTGGGATCTACCAAGTACTATATTAATAACTAATTTATGAGTTAGTCTTAGTGGTTGGCTGTGCTCAGAATTATTCCTTCAAAATTCTTGGCACCTAGCGCTGTTCTTGTCAAAACTGAGAATGCCTTCTCTTTCACTGTCTGGCAGTTTCCTCACTCATAAGGCTGTTTTAGTCTATTATAATGATGGCGAACCTGTTAGAGAATGAGTGCCCAAAATACAACCCCAAACCCACTTATTTCTTGCAAAGTCCCAACACTGCCTCTATATGTGCTCATAGCCAATCCTCAGCTTCTGGGGTGAGGTTGGTGCCTGCCATTGGTTCACCACCACTGTTCCATCATGTCAGGCACTGTCAGTTCCTCTTCAGGTCTGACGTGAGCTTCCTGAGAGCCTGCAGTGCTGAAGCTAGCAGCTCCTCTCTCAGAGCCTGCCTACCCTCTGCCCCTTTCCTTTTGTCTTTCAGCACACTCCCCAGATGAAAAGGTGGATTCCCTTGTGTTCATCAGGAAATGAATAGGCTAGAGAAGGGGAGCTCAAAGCTGGTGGAAATGGTGTGTGTGGGACTTACCAAGGCCTATGGCGGATATCAGCTACAGGAAGTATGGATAAGCATGAAGTCAAACTAAAGAAACAGGGCTGGTGTTGCCCTGCTTGTGGCTTCAGGGGGAAGCTTTGTAGGGCAAGGATCTCCAATATTTCAGCCTCAGACTGGTCCCTGACATGATAGGAACCAAGCTGCACAGCAAGAAATGAATAAGGGGTGAATGAAGCTTAATCCATATTAACAACTGCTCCCTTCTTTTGCATATTTCCTCAGCTCCACCTTCTGTTGAATTTGCTGTGGCACTGATTCTTATAGAAACCTGAGCCTTATGGTGAACTGTGCATGCAAGGGATCTAGGTTATGGACTCTTTATGAGAGTCTAATGCCTGGTAGTCTGGGATGGAGCTGAGGTGGTGATGCTAGCAGTGAAGAGCAACTACAAGAACATGAACATTGGCAGAGAAGTTAGAGACCAAAATAAAAAAAAAATTGCTTGCGTTTCAAAACCCTACTAGTGAGTGGCATATGACAGTTAAGGTGTGTCTAGTGGCAGAACTTATAATGGAAAATGAGTTCATGCATTTCAGTAGTACAGCTATGTCTGACATCAGGCTTTAAGTCAGAATCTGCCTCTCATTTTAGTCCATGCATTGGGTGTCCATTTCTTTTATCCACACTTCTTTCCCACACTGCAATCGTCTCAGTCACAGTTTTGGTAACCCAGCAAGATAACCCTAGCCAAAATGAATAAAAGCCAAAAACCACTGGAGAGCTCCTTGGAAAAGGGAGAAAGACTTTAAGACTGTCACAAAAGAAAGCTTCATTTAAAAGAAAATACTGAGTCATACTCGGACTATAGTTCATCGCAGTAAGCGAATTATACACATTCTCCAAGCACACTGGCTAATCAGTGAAGCTCTGAAACCTCCAAAACTACCTTGCCACAGAAAACAAAGCACCTTGCATTAAAATACAAAGCTTTGGGATCAGGGATTTAGTTCAGTGGTTCTGGCACCTGCCTTGCTAGTGCAAGGACCTGGGTTCAATTCTTGGAAACCACATACAACAATGTCAGGCATGCTGACTCACACCCACCAGCAATCAGCACGACACATCACCGTGCCTGGCATAGTAGCTCACACCTATAATCCGAGCACTCTGGAGTAGAGGCAGGAGGACTGCTGCTGAGTTTGAGGCTGAGTTCAGGACCAGCCTGAACTACAAAGCAAGACCCTGTCTCAAAATAAAAAACTCTAGAAAACCCAAAAAACATGCCTTTAACTTGCATGTAATTGCACAGCTCTGTGAGGAGATGGATATAGAACATATACATCTTATACTCAGGAATGAGGTGGCTTTCTAAAGATAAATCATTGGCCAGAGGAGCACCAGAGATTTCTTCTAGAAAAGAAGTCAGTACTTGGAGCATATTTCAGTGACACAAATGGGTTACAAGACTTCGTTTCTGAGGTGACACATTCAGTCTTCTCAGTGAACTCAGTCTTCTGGGGAAAAGGAACAGTGTGTTCAAGCTGGTAGGTAAAGTAGCTTCATTCAAAGACAAACTGAAATTATAGAGGTGATAGGTGAACATTAGCTCTTTGATGTATTTCAAACATTAGCAAGGTCTTTGAAAGAGATTTGAGCTAGACTTTCTCTCAGCTGGTAGATGACTACCTATCCCAGCTTTCCGTAGTTTGAGCTTTACTTTTCAACCACAAAGACCCTCAAACCAGAAAGGAATGGATCTAAGATCCATTTGAATGAGCCCCTTGAGTCAACTGTATTCATGCTGCAAGAGGTTCAACTGCTTGATATCTCAGATAGCCTTAAAAGTATGTTCGAGACAATTTCAACTTTCCATACATTCTGGATAAAGTCAAGGTGTAGTATCTTGAGATGCTCACAAAATAACTGAAAAGGTTGCCTGTGTTTTTAAACCCTATATTTTTGTGAAGCAGGGGTTTTTGCAGTGACAGCAACAAAAATGAGGTTAGTAGTAGACTGGGCATGAGCAAAACACTTTGGGGGCCATTGTCTTCCATTACTCTAGATGAGACTGCTGTTGTTGTAAGGAAACAAGCTCAGGGCACTGACTGATTCTGCATTATTTTGAGTTGTATAGTTATTTTATTATAATAAATAAAGTGCACAGTAAAGTGCTTGAATTATCCTGAAATCATACCCCTCTCCAACTTTCCCACCCTGGTCCATGGAAAAATTATCTTCTGTCCTACAGGTTGGGGACCATTGTCTTAGAGTAGTAGTATCCCCTCTACCTGAGCCATGGAGGCTCCTGTACCTGTGTTCAATACCCAAAATGTGTTTATTGTAGCTCACACTTTGTAGAGGTTTCAATTCTTAGTTGGTTGGCTCCAAGGCAGGGTAACACAGCAGAGGGGCATCACAGAGCAGGCAAACAGAAGGCAGCAAGCAGCAAGTGACAGGCAACAACAATGACAACCCTTTTTCTGTTTCTTTTGTTTTACCCAGGTTACCTGCCTTTAGGGTAGCACTTTTACTCTTAGTCCTAGCATTGCACTGTGAAGCAATTCCAGCCTCACACCCTTGATCCCAGAATCTCACACTCTAGATCTAGCCACCTCTGAAAAACCTCACCTATGACTGTGTGAGGCTTTGGGAGACCTATAGATACAAGCCATAACAACATACTTTCACTTTTAAATAGCAAGTCTGAGAACATGTTTTCCAACAGAGAAGAAATCTCTGAGAAAGCTAACAGGTGTTTTGTACACAGTGGGTGATGTGAATCCCAATTCATTCACTCTGAGTTTCCTAGGGCTTTAAAAAACTAGAGTTAAATCCTGGTGCTGACCCTTCTCTTTGAATTATCCAATTGCTTCATCTCTGTGGCCCTCATTTTCCTAATTTCTTGTTTTTTTGATACCAGTCCTTTATTAGATTATCATTCTTAGTGTTTTCCTCCAGTGTGGAGGTTGTCTTTTCACTTTCTTTTTTTTTTTTAATTATCTTTATTGGTACATTTTGAATACATATGATAATTGCATTCAACATTAAGAGTTTGTACCAGAATATGACATGACTTGATTCTCATTTTTTCCCTCCCCCCCCACCCTGTATCCCACCTGCCACCTATATATACAATCTTTGTTTTATTTTTTCTTTATTATTACCACATTCATTTTCCCCTCGTTATTTACCCTTACACTCTTTCCTTTTAAATATTTTCTACTTCTCAATATCAACTATACATACTGCAACTCATTTACAACTTCATATCCTCATATCAGAGAAAAGATATGATATTTACACATCTGTGACCTGTTTATTTTGCTTATGAGGATGTCCTCAAGGAACATCCATTTGAGTATGAATGACTCAATCTTCTCATTTTTAGCAGAGTAATACTCCACTCTCTCAGTTTCCTAATTTCTAAGATAGACTGAGACCTATGTTTATGGAGAATTACAAGACAGCACACTGAAAGTGCTATGTCTGCCAGCCCTGTTCCTCAACTGTGTCCTGGGCTTTGGCTTCCCCACCTCTTTTTTTTTTTTTTTTTTTTTTTTTTTTTTTTTT
>PVIR01003746.1:33690-85813 GCA_004026965.1 Petromus typicus | reverse complement strand
GTGGTGAATTGTTGTTGGGTATGTACTTTGTACATATGTTGTCATGAGTAGAAGTAGAACAGAAAATTGACTAAACATTGTGTGCCCACCATAAGAACAACCCAGCACAGATCCTACAAAGAGTAGCTTAGTAGATATGCCATGCACTGTGGATGCTACTGGCCACTTATCCCCAGTTTCATCCAATTTTTCCCTTGCCGGTGAAATTCCTACTTGCTTCACGGCATTGGTACAGCAGGGGAGGACATGGTGGAGGTGGAGTGAGGTGTGATTGAGCTAATCTAATGGACCCAATTCCCTTTCACTGTTTGAATCCAGCGTGGATGTGTGATGCAGTCATGGGCAATGAAATGAGTTTTGAAGTTGGCTGAAGAGCTTCTAGGAAAGGCTCAAAAGACACGCATGGGAGGCAAGATTCCTTCTAGTCTCCTTTCGGATAAGGTCAGAGGAGAGATGAAGCCTAGAGCGGATGCAACCCTGGTGTGATAATGAGCACAACAGAAGGCATCCTGGGAATGGTGGGATTGAAAATAAAATAAAAGTGGGTCGCTGTTGATGTCAGTGAGATGCTGAATTCATCAGCTGTCCTCCTTATATAACAGATGTCTTTGTTGCTGGAGCCACTTTTCACTTAGGTGTTTGTTTCCTACTCACATCCAAGGGTATCCTAACCACTTCACCTTTCTATGAAAGAATACTAAGGCCCACCACAGATGTGACGGGGAATCTGTGCTCTTGAGAGGCTGACACCTGAGAGTAATACAAGTTTACAGTGATATGCAGGCGTTCTTTTAGAGCTCCAAAATTCCAGGAGACTAATGTAGAGAGTGCAGCCATTTAGGAAACTCATCAATTGACCACATATAAAGCTGGCTGATAAGTATATAAGCATTCATAGTAAACTAACCCCAGACACCCTTCCCAACCTAAGTATGCCATGGTGAAGCATCCTCTGGTGGAATGTTATGTGTTACCATGTTATGAAACTGGCCTTGACATTTGGATGTCTACCCCTTGGTGAGTGGTTACTTATAAAATGCTATTGGTTCAACAGATTATACTTCTGGAATAAAGCCTGGACTTCTGGGATCTTTTTAGTGGCTGGTTTATTTGTATTTCCAAGGCCATTTTTCCAATAAGCCAACATAATCAAATTACATGCAGCTTTGAAGACATTCTACCTTACAGTTTGACATTTTAATTAGGACTTTAAAGAGATAATAATCACTGCCCACAATTTCCTCAATGTTACCTAGAAATGGGTCAGTTAATTAGGATCCCAGAAAAACCACTGCATACATTTCTATTTAATTGTTTTTCCAAACTTCCATCACCACATCTCTTGGCTTCAACTCAGACCAAATCAAACAAACAGCAGGGAAGGGTTCAAACTCTGTAGCCTTCAGAAAAATCAAACGATGCAAATAAGGAAGTAGGTTTGTGACTGTCATCAAAAAAATGTATGTTTCACCCAGCATAAGCTATTTTTTTTTAAAGATTGCTTTTCAAAGGAAAATCATGCCAGTTCATTTCATTAGATCATTCTTGATGAAAGATACTGGGATCCTGTTTACTTGGTTCCTTTGATTCTTGTATCTATAGTACATTTTTCTTTATCTCTTCTAAGGTAATGTTATTAACAGGTGGAATTTTTTAATATCTCTGACTTCATTATATTTCTTCCAAGTGGATTTTTACAAGGTGGGATAAAAATGATTGTATCTATTTTTGAGAAACAAAGAGGCCCAGGGTGTGATAGCAATTGAAGAAATGCATTTTTTGCTGCTGGACGGATTATGTGTAACAGGATGCTCGCTGCCTCCCCAAGCTTTGCCCCTCCCTATCCCTTGGGTCAATATACAAGAATGGAAATGTGGTAAATGTCTGAGTTGTTTGTCTAATGCTCTGATGTGTTTTGACACATTTGGGAGGGAGAAGTGGTTGCAATTTCCCAGAAGGAGTTTAAGGAGTGTAACAATATGCCACTCTGTCACACTGCCAGGCAAACACCTTTCGATTCACTTCGAACCCGACTATGAGTATCTCAATCTCCAGCTGGAGGATCAGTTGGGACCTTTATCTCAGTCCCTGAGACCTGACCAGTTATGAAGTTCTTTTAGTTAAAATAGCTGGGCTGTGGGTGGTTAATTGGAAAGCTATCCTTAGCTTGTAACTTCAAGGGCTTCCTTTTCATCAGTCTGTTGAATGTGTTTGGTTTGTTCTGCTCAGTGACAGACACCAGTTTAGCACAATAGCAGATGGAAGGATTTAAGATCCCATTGGTTGCACAAACCCTTCCAAGTGTCTGGCAAGAACTGTTGCATCTATTGACCAGATCCAGTGCTTTTGTACCATTTCAAAATACCATCAGATAACCTAACAAGAATCAATTACAACCTCTGTGTATTCTTACAACCAGTTCTTTTATCACCAATTTTTATTATTTTTACTAAAGATGGTGTACCAAATTATATAGTTTTTATGCCCAACAGAAGCAGTTCTGTCTCCACTTGTTATACAAATACTTCATAGAAGATTGTACACTCTTGGTGAGCAAAAGGTGATGTCTATAGCTAGTCACAGGATGATTTTTCAAAATATATGCAGCTGAAGCAACTACAGTTTGGTATATTTCTATATTCTTATATCTTCCTTTCTCTAAGATTTGTTCAAGTTGCCACATTTCTCTGACCTTGGGAGTTTAAATGAGTTAAGATATGTGTACCCCCCTGGATGGAAATGAATACAGTAATCCTTCAGTGAGTACTTGGTAGAATAATAAATATAATGTTCATTTCCTCTAAATTTTTCAGCTTTGTGCATATCTTTTTCTTTTACATTTAATTCAAGCTCAATCATTATCTTGTTTGAGATATCTGTATTCCAGATATATCATTTGTTTTTTCTGTTTTAAATGTTTTTTCTCCCATAATTTGTAGTCATCTTGAAGAAGAATCAAAGAGATTTCTTTCTGATGCCATGGAGAGCTGATGATAGTGTAATGCAGTTCCCCAAAGTGGCAGAGTGATGGCACCGAGTCGAAATGCTGGCTGCATCTCATATTAGCCAGATGCCTCCTATAATATCACCTCCTTTATCTGAGAGTAACAGGGTTGATCCTTTCTCTGGAGAGTTTCTTTAAAGAGTATGTATGGTGAGCACTTATCAGAAGACACAGAATCATTATTCTATTCAGGCCATGCTTAATGACAGAGTGCCTGAAGTTCAAGGAAAGCATCTCTAATGGAGAAATTCAGATGATTTTCTTTCTTTTTTTTTTTTTTTTGAGACATGGTCTCACTTTGTAGTTCAGGCTGGCCCTGAGCTCAGCCTCAAACTCACATCACAGCAATCCTCCTGCCTCTGCCTCCCGAGTGCTGGGATTACAGGCGTGAGCCACCACACCCGGCACTGTGGTATGATTGCTGCTGGGCGTGAGTCTCCACGCCCAGTATTGTTATGTGGTTACCGGGGATAGAACCCGGGTCCTTGCACTGGCCCCTCAGATGATTTTCTGTTAGTGAGAGAGAGAGTTAGCATGTCAATTCGCCCTGTGTTTCTTAAATGTGGAACAGATAAAATATTTATATGTGTGACCATCTCCCTGTTTCCTATCCAGGGGAGAATGAAAAGATAATGCTAGAGCATAACTACTCATTCTGATATATTAACTCATGTGCCTACTTTACAGATTCGTGGCATTTAGATTATAATTCAGTTTAAATGTAGCTGATGGATTTTGAGACTTAGTGAAATATAATTGAAATTCTACCAGAAATGAAATCTGAGTTTATTTTCCCAAATAATTGATCTAAATATATATTGACTTCTGTATGAGGTTCAGTAGTTTTTCCTTTTTTCTTGTGGTATCAGGGATCAAACTCAGGACCTTACACTTGCTAAGAAGCATGGAATCACTGAGCTACATTCCCAGCCTTAAATTTCAGTGTTGATTGGTAATTGTTAAAAAGTAGGGGTATTATTTTTTCCCCTTGTTACTTACCCTTACAGCCCATTTCCTTTTAAATATTTTCTATTGCACAATATCTACTATATATTCTAGAACTCATTTACATCTTCATTTTCTCATACCAGAAAAGATACGATATTTACACATCTGTGACCTATTTTTTTCACGTATGAGGCTGTCCTGAAGGTACATCCATTTGAGTATGAATGATTCAGTATATATAATGTACCAATAAAGATTTGAATTTTAAAAAAAAAGGTACTACTTGTGGACATATGTGGATGAGGGTTAGTAAGAAAGACTTTGCAGGTAAATATATTTCTCACCTGTTCTCTGAATCTCATTCAAATTGTTTTATCATTCAGCACTTTAATTACACAAACCTACCTTACTTGGAAAATTGAAGAACATTAGGTGTATAGTATTGATGTAATTTGATTGAAAACTGTTCAATATTATTCTTTTACTTTTTTCCATGTAATTAATAGACTGTCTGTTCACTTGTTTGTCTAATGGGGCCAAAATTGATAAAATCCTCTCCTGAACTTGCAAGGTGATAGACCAAGTTGAGTGTGTCTATACTGATGCACATAAAGTGGATGGCTTGGTTTCTAAGAAAATACAGTAGGATCTTGGTTTATGAACTTTATTTATTTTATAATTCTATGGAAATTGACTACTTTTGTGTGGGAAAATGGCCTCAGTTATGTTTGTCACTGAGTGAGGAATTTGCAAATGGAAGCAAAATTTTGCAGAATATTTCTATTCCATAACTGAATTGTTCACAGAAGGCAGTGTTCATGGGCCAAAGTATTACTGTATATATTCTTTTGAATATATGCATCAGATAAAAAGTTAATGGATGTGAAGAAAATGTAGCAAGGTAGATGTTCAATGTGCATTTGTTAAACATTATTAAATTAGTGAACTTGAATTTAATTCAGTGGAGTCGTTTGGATCCGTGAAATATTCTTTAAAATATGAATATTTGAGTTTTAGAAGTGAATAAGAATTTTAAGTCTGAGAAGTAAAGATAGTGATGGGCAAACTAGTTGCTAAATTTTATACTAGGAAACAAAATAACTTGCTTAAGTTTGTGGTGACATAAAGATGGTCTGGAAGGCAAAATGAGGTTCACATGAAAATATTCTATGTTGTGTGTCCAACTACTGTAAATCAGTAAGCAGAACTTACGGGAAGACATTAGAAAACGAACAGCATATCCATGACAAGACTTGATTCCTTCTCAAATTGTATGTACTTCTGGTTATCGATTCTCTCCAGATTAACTCCCCGGGACTGTCCAGTTAGTTTTGTTCTGAAGGGAACCTAGTGGTTATGTGCTCCTTGACAACACATCATCATTTTGGAGACGTTTGGAAATGTCTTTCAAAGGCTTCCATTGTGACGAAGCTTGGCATATATCATGTATCTGATGCAATGTGCAAATATAGTAGAAGGTGAACAACAGAAAGTGAGTTTTGTACGATTGACAGCAACCTCAGGCACAGCCACCCACGTGGCTCTGATTACTGTTAAACTCCATGGTGCTGAAAGAGAAAGAAAAGGAGCAAAACGAAAGAGCACCAGGCTGCTGAGGTGGAGAATAACACTGAGGTTCCTGGACTCTGTGTGTGTGTGTGTGTGTGTGTGTGTGTGTGTGTGTGTGTGTGTGTGTGTGTACACACGCAGTACAACCTTGATTCACTGCCAACCTGAGTCCTCTTGTGTCTGAAGCCAATGGCTTTTTTTCTTTGAAACAGGGTCTCATTTTGTAGTTGAGGCTGGCCCTGAGCTCAGCCTCCAACTCACATCACAGCAACCCTCCTGCCTCTGCCTCCCGAGTGCTGGGATTACAGACGTGAGCCACCACGCCTGGCACTGTGGTATGTGGTACTGATTGCTGCTGGGCATGAGTCTCCATACCCAGTATTGTATGTGGTTAACCGAGGATCAAACCTGGGCCCTTGCGCTTGCAAGACAGGTGCCGGAACCACTGAGCTAAATCCCTGGCCCTGCCATTGGCTTCTTTACCTTCATGGAGAGCTACTTGCTTAGGAAACTCACAGTAATGCTGGCTGTGTGCCCATTCTAATAACTCTCATGTCCTGAGGGGAGAATGACCTTACCCACCAGGTAAGGGATCATAGGGAGGTCCTTACCTTAGCAATAGCTGTGAGGTCTGGCATGCCTGACTTAGTTCCCTTTCCTTGGCTTTGAACACTGCTAGAGAATGAGCTGCACCAGAGGCTGGGCTGATGATCTGATTAACTGGTAAAGTGTCTCCAGTTAAATTGCATTTTCTTAAATTTAGTGTGTTCTTGGTGGTCAGTAAAAGATGATAGGGAAAGCTACAAAATCCAGGCATGTCAAAGGCATTATCCGTGTTTTGCCAGCATGAGGCCAGTACTGAAGGAGAGCTAGGGCTACAGGTGGAAAATATTAAATTACTATTTTTGTACTATTCTTTCTAGTGCCCTCAAAAGTTTTGGCAAGGTTATGACTGTAGACTGCCACCCTTGCTTAAAAGAGAATAAAAGGAAAGAAATGAGAAAAAGATAAAATTCCCATGAAGAAAATTATTGAATTACAATCCAGACTCATGGAATCAGGCCTCACTAAGAAGATGTTACTTTTTCGATAAAGTCATTTCTATAAGCTGGAACTGTATTGATTTAATGACTTGAAGCTAACATCTTGATGATCCTTCATAAGGGATCTTTTGAAATGTCTTTTTATGGAAGAGATATAACATTTAGACTAATATTTCAAAACAAACATATCCAAAATAGAAATGTTAGAGTATTTTTAGTGTTTTAAAATTTTAATCCTATGCCTTCTTCAATTATAGGGGAACACTAAATAAACAAAATTTTTCTCAAATATGGCTGGCATACTAACTTTCAGAAGCAGGACTTTTTGGCAAAACATTCATTTACTATTCTTCTTATCTTGGGAATTGAACTAGCAAATATGTATCACTTTTATAAACGAGTTGTGCCTTTTGGATCAATGTTATGTGAAAGAGTGAAAAGAAGAAAACTTTTATTCACATAAAACTCTACCTTGCTAATAGCTGAGATTTACATGCTTCATGTGACATTTGAGAAGAAAAGGAGATTGGAAAAATATCAGACATTTTGTTGTAGGTTACATAGACCACGTTAATTCTATACTTTTACTGTAATCCATTTTCCCTTTCTACATTTTAATCTGTCATGTTCCCTTTGACCAGTGACCTCTCTTGGAAATTTCTCTAGGTATATGTAATCATTAGAAAGACTACATACACTTGAGTTATGTGTTGCTCATTTGTATCTTATTTTTCTTTTCACTGACATGGTCTATGATCAGAGCAAGATTATATTTTTCTAACCTGAGAAAATGTGTCTTATTCCTTTTCAATTTTTTTTCTCCCTCAGTGAACGATTCAGAAGGAAAATGTTCAGATTTAGGTGAAGAAAATCATACCACATACTTGCCAGACCACAGAAACTTCAGCTCCCTGGGCCGACGGCTGATTTCAGTCACTTAAGAATTTGAGGATGAAAACACTGTTTGTAATGAACTTGTAGAAGTTCTGCAAATGTCACAAGGAGAAGGATCATATATATCATCCTTTCAGTTGAAAAAACATTTAACGGTCAGTGTAATAACTTTTTTCACTTCCTTATCATCACTGTATTTACTGTTAGGCTCTCTAATAATTTGCAAACTTGAGAATTAGTCTGGAAGTGTCCCAGCAGGCTCTGAAATTCTCCTGTGAGAATCCTGCTCGGGAAAAGATGGTTTGCTCTGTCTTGCTTTTTCTCTCCCTTATGCTTGAATCTTCATGTTCTAACTCAGTCTTTCTCTTAAAATATGAATGTACAACCAGAAAGCTTACTAAACTATGCATTGCTGACTTCTCCCAACAGAGTTTTTGATTCTATTTGGTCTGGGGCAAAGTCTGAGAATTTGTTTTTCTACATAATTTCCAGGTGTGGCTGATGCCGCTTGTCTAAGGCTCACTCTCTGAGAACCATTGCTCAAATCAGCCCCTGATGCACACCCAGAAAATTCCTCTTTTCTTTTATCCACAGATAATGTATTTTTATTCTGTTTTTTCCTCCTTGGAGGCCATGTTTTCACTCATTGTTATACCTGATTCTAAATGTGCTAAACATAGTCAAGAGTTGTCATCTAACATAAAAGCATTAAACATACATAGTTTTCATGTGAGATTATTCTCCTGGGCTTTGTGGTGAAACATGAAGTTGCCACAGGATGGTGTGGCATCCCCAGCTACTACAGCCAAATTTTCAGCCACGTAAACTTAGATAAGACCAAATTGATGATTATTGTAGAGTCCTGTTCTGGGATCTAAACTTATTTTTGTTTCATGGCAGAGTTCTTTCCTCGTGGTATCATTTGTTCATCAATTCAACCTGTAGCTATTAATAGAGAAATATTTGTTTCAGAAAACCAAAATTTATGAATTTCCATATAGTGATGTATTTACTGTTTTCAAAGTATTTTTAGTCATTTATGCCAAAGGTGTTTGGGAGATTTCAAAGTACATCGTCCATGTTGACTATCCCCAGTAGAACTGCAAGTATAACCCAAGATAAGTATAAAAATAAATGCCAAAAGTAACAATTTGTCTTGTTAAGCTCCACTAAGCGCCAGTGACAAAGTAGCCATAGATGTCATTGTTGTAGCCTGTGGCAAACGCTGGCTCTTTGAGGAACCTGGCTCTGTCCCCTCCTGTCGGAAAACTTCCCATGTGGTTAGACAAGCAGTTTTAATGTGATTTGACAAGGTACCTGGAATACGTGGTCTTTTCTGTAGTGTGTGGGATTAATTCAATGTATTCTCTTCTCCCTCTTCAGCAGCATTCGGCAGCTTCTCTGGTGAACAGGCACATCATTTGGTGGCAGGCTAGAGTGCTCACAAGTGCATGAAGCAAAGAGAGTGTAGAATGATGTGGTTCCAGTTTTAAAGGACAAAGCTGCAAACAAAAGTAAGCTTTTCAATGGAGAAATATCTGTTTTGCATAAAGTCTCTGCTGGACCATGTACCCTCTGCCCACCAATGCTCATAGTGCTGGATATATGTCACTTCTTCTTCCCTTAAAATTCTCCAGCAAAGGACTTAGGGCCAACTTCTTCTCCTGAGTTTATTTTATCCCCCATCCCATTACTGTCATTTGCTTCTGTGAATCCCCTTATTTGCTTCTTTCCTTGTATTTGGCTCCTACCCTCTCTTTCCTTGGGGGGGGGGCTCTGTTTTATTAAGATGATTCTTTTTGGCATATAGTTTGGTTCCCTGAATATACTCTTTAGTGTTTTGTTTTGATGGACAAAGACTCACAGTATTGCAGCCTCATCCAGAGAATACAGAGTAACCTCAGCTCTTCTTGCTCACAGTCCCAACAGAATGCAGAGATAGATTTTCATTGTACGTGTCAGTTATGATGTTCTATCTGAATTATTGTTTGGTCAGTATCTGCCTTTCTCACTGAACATAGCTACTTCGAAGACAGTGACTACCTGTTTTGCTGCAGTTGGATCCCTAATATCTATCCAAGTGCCTGGTGCACAGAATATATATACATATATACATATATATGTAGTAATACTAGGGTGAAAGAATGCAAGTTGAGTTACGGGAAGTTCTCAGCTGGTTTTAACTAAAACCTAGAATGGTATACTTCCCTAGAAAGGATTGTGCCTAAAAACCTAGGTTTTATTAATGTGTTTTTTGTTTTTTGTTTTTATTTTGCAGTAGTCAGTTGATGTTATTTGTTGGTTGGAGATATCCAATAAGGACAATTTTAAACAGTTATGAGTTATAAATATGTTTTTCTAGTTTAATCATTACTTGAGGATATAGATTTCTGGGGATTTTTAAGGTTATCAAAACACTGGAAATGTGTCTTGGATTGATTTATAAGGACCACAGTCTGGTAGCTGAAGTAACCAACAATTGTTGTCTCACAAATTGACTGATGAGAAATCGATGACCAAAGTGTGAGCAGGCTTGGTTCCTGCAGAGACCTGTGAGGAGAATCTCCTTTGTGCCTCCTCGGCTTAGCATGCTCCTGACAATCTCTGGCAGTGCTTGGCTTGGGGAAGAATTGTATTCATCTTCTCTTCACGTTCTCATCATCTTCCTCCTGTTTGTCTATGTCTTCATGCACTGGTGTAGTAATTGGGACCAACCTATTTCAATATGAATTTCTTTGAGCTAATTACCTCTGCAACAGCTTTGTCCAAGTGAGGCCCCTTTCTGAGGTGTGAGGCTTTTGGATTCCAACATAAGAATTTTGTGCAGATGCCATCTGATCCATATCATGCATCACAAGTGTTATAGCTCTCAGAAAAAAGACTTGACTCCTCCATCAGAATTTTTGCCCCAGAGTCACCTGACTTGTTCCCTGCCACACTTTCTTAGTGACAAACTTTTGGCCATTTCCTGATCAAAGTAGAAGGGTCAAGGTCATTTGGATTTGGGAATTGATTTTGGTTACCTGGTTTAACCGGTTTTTTTTTTTTTTTTGAGACAGGGTCTCTCTTTGTAGTTCAGGCTGGCCTTGAGCTCAGCCTTCAACTCACATCACAGCAATCCTCCTGCCTCTGTCTCCCAAGGGCTGGGATTACAGGTGTGAGCCACCACGCCCAGCACTGTGGTATGTGGTACTGGTTGCTGTTGGGCGTGAGTCTCCATGTCCATTATTATATGTGATTACCAGGGATCAAACCTGGGCCCTAGTGCTTGCAAGACAGGCGCTGGAACCACTGAGATAAATCCCTGGTTTAACCTTTTTCAGAGAGGAGGCTAGGCACTGCCAGCTGGTGCCATGTCTCTATCATCGCTATTGACAGGTAGGGACACAGGACTGAGACAGTGAGAGAAGACTTGTCTGCTGAAGGTGAAAAGGCTGTTCTGTGAAGAAGGCAGGAGAAACTTACAGGCTCTGGTGCTTGTTCTGGCTTCTCCAGCCCTGACAATTGATAAGCACCATTTCTGTATTCTGACCCAGAGCACTCCTGTGCAAGACAGGAATAAGGTGATGAAATATACTGGGTCCACATGGCACAAATATCTCACTTCACCATAGTAAAGGAGGAAAACAGTGTTGGACTTCTTGGCTCCATGTTCATGAGAAAGACCAATATTTAATCTTGTCTCTGGCATGTTATCAAGAGAAGATGTTACATCATTTGCCTGTGGGTTTGGGGTGCTTGAAAAAGTAACTTGACACAGGCTTCCCAAGTTGTAAAGTGCAGAGTGAGTCAGCAGCCCCTGTGGCTATGGCCTGTGCTCCAAGGCCTGTCCATCAGCACTGTGGTCATTGTCCTTGTGTGATGGTCAGCAAGAGGCAGCAGAGAAAGGCTGTAGCAAGCGACACCTGGGCTGACACTTTGTTTCACAGTGAACAGTGAGCAGGGGCCAAACCTGAATGAGGATCTCTTGCTAAATGGCTACCATGCTTTTTATGAATCATTTCTTTTAGTAAAGGAGGTGAGAAAAGAGTAGGGGACAAAATTAAGTAGGAAACAAGGAATGTAAGTGATGAAGGTCAGTCACAAGCCTGAGAATGGATGACAAAATTGGCCCTATTTCTGTTTTGATTACTGACCTGATCCCAAAGAAAGTCCCTTCAACACTATCAGCCTTAGTTTTTCTTATATGGAAATAAAGGGTATGGGAAAGTTTTGGAATAAGATTTTCACAATATAATTTCAAGTCCATCTAGAATCTGGGTTTCCTATATGTATAGTTAGCTGATCTGTCTCCAGTCTCAAGCTTTAAATCTATATAAACTTTTGCCCTGTAATTAGTTCTCTTCCTTTTATATATAGTGTTTTAAACTTTCCTTTACTTCCATAGTTTTAGAGGATCATTGCTATGAAACATACCTTAAGACGATTTTAGGCACAAAGGAAGTAGTCAAAAATATCTTCACCATTAACTTCCTGGAACTAAGTATTTTTAAATACTAAGGTTCCGTGGCTTTAAACCAAATTGAACTTCCTCCTTCCAAATAATAACAGAAACCAAATTAATATGTTTTCCATTGAAGCCTTTATTCTTTAAATTAGGCCCTGCCTCTAGCTCTTCAAACTATAATTAGGCATAAATAAGCATACAAGGAAAACATGAGAGAGGGCATCAAGATATATACTTGAGTTCAGATCCTTCCGATGACATCTGGAATTGGAAACATTAGGAATATTTACACTCTCCTCTCAAAACATGTGTGTTGAAATCCTATCCCCTCAAATTTTGTTAGGTTGAACCTTTAGCTATCAACCAAGTTGTAAAGACAGAGCCATCATCAGTGAGATCGGAACCCTTGTCAGAGAGTTCCTGGTGCTGATTCACTCTTTCTACCCTATGTAGACTCAGCAGAAAGATGTCATCTGTGAATCCAGAAACAGCCCCTCACCTGGCATTGAATCTGCCTCAATCTACTTTTCAGCCTCCTGATCTCGGAATAATAAATGTTACTTGTCTGTGAGCCATTCAGTTGGTGATATTGTGTTATCATAGTTGAACAGACTGAGACACAATGTGATGCTGTCAACCATTTATACCAAGAGGGTGGGAGGCCATGTCAGGTCATGGCTAGAGGAGAGGCTCCGTGGAGGTGATGGTGTCCTCAAATACTGGTCTCACCACTCATAACTGTGATTGTGGACAAGTTACTTAACATTCCCAAGTGCCATTTGCCATGCCTGAAACCTGGTGGTGAAACCTCAGAATATATTTCACTTTTCTTTTGTGTATGAGGATTCAACAAAGTGTTTAGTAGAGTGACATGTAGTAAATGCTCTAGAAACACTGGATAATAGTTGCTATGATCTCCTCCCTCCTTGAGAAACTGACTCCCGTGTGATAATAGATTTAGAATTGAATGACCTTTCATTAATGGGTAACATTTCTCTTCTTAATTTGTGGCAGACTGCAAAGTTCTGAATGTGCCAGAAACTCACATCACCCTATAGATCCAAATCTAAAGAGAAAGAAAATAGCCCTGCTGTGGGGCATGGGTGTGGCGGTACAGCTGTCCTAGGAGCACCCAGTTCATTGCAAGTCTGAGCAAGGCGATTTTTGCTCTGGCCAGAAAACACTAAGCAAGGAAACGTCTGTTTTGTAAGAAGACAATCCGGACTTGTTTTGCATGGCCTCTCATAACACCAAACCTCCCAGCTGTAGCAGTAGTAGCAACAGCAGGGAAAATTATTGAATGTGGCATCTGAATATTATAAGAAAACAAAAATGAAAAAGAAAAGCTAGTTTTGTAACCTTAGGCTGAGAAAATCAAAACCTAGTCAGAAAATATATCTACGTTCACTAGCTATACAGAAATAAGATTACTTGAAAAGGCTTCCTTGTTTGAGTAGGTGGTTGGCTTCTGTGTTTTAAGGGCCCACCTACTTTCTCTATTGGTCATCTGGATGTAGCTTCGTAGAGGCAGTGTTGAAGAAAAAAGTAAAATATCCATCTTAAATTCTAATCCTGCTTTTGATCAAGGCTCCATAGATTGATAACTGTGAACTTTGGGTGTAATATAAAGATAATATAGAATGAAATATAGTAATAATACCAACTTCTTGGGGGGTTTGTAGGGTTTATATTATCTACCTACCTATCCATCTATCCATCTATCCATCTTTCTGTTCATCTCTCTTGTATTACATAAGTTGATGCAAACCCTTGGACACACTAACACTGACTTAGTGTCTAATTGGTTTTACTATGATTGTTGAATTGGGCATAGTAATTTATATTCTGATTTTAGCTCCAATATTCTGAGAAATCAGAATCCCCTAAGATATTGACTTTATTTCTTTATCCATCTGTTGTCTACTCTGAAAAATAAGATCCTACTAGTATCTCTCTCATAATGTTGTTGAGAGAAGTAGGTGAGTTGATAGAATAACATCTAACACATAAAAAGAGCACCTTCATTGTTAGCCCTTCCAGAGGGAGAGGGTCTTCCTACCTGCCGTTATTGCTTTTTAAAAACTCTGATCAGGAGTGCTTTTCACAAGTGCAGTTCTTGAGCCTTTACTTGTTCCCTCTTCTTCCTCAAGAACCATTTTGGAGGAGGAATCTCACTGAAGCCAAGAGGGGAGGTTTTGTCTCCCAGGAGCCAGCTGGACTCGCATTGCACCTGTGCTTCCTAGGATTAAGAAAGGATATAGTTTAGTCCACATCGATCTTCCAGAGACAGCTTGAGGGGCGAGATGCAGAAGAGGTTGATGGTAGTTCCTGTGATGCAGAAAGAACAAGAAGGACTCAGAAGTGGTGGCCTGGGGTGGGAGATGAGATCGTGTCATTTGGGGGGGAGCGTGGCGACGTGGCAGGTAATGGCGGTGACTCTGACATGGGAAGCTCGCTGGGCCAGATGCTGCTAACCTTTCATAAGCATGAAATCCACTTAAGTAACATTTACTGTGTAACTTCTGAGTCCACAACTTGTTCTTTACAAGTTCTTGGCAATAGTGGCATTCACTGGTCACACCCATCCTATTCTGTATTTATTTTGAGTACACAGGACTAATGAGATAATCATCCCCCGAGGTTAACTGGTTGAATCTGTAAATCTCCCGTAAGTGTAATTACCTAGTCATAAGCCTTCTTTCCAATATTGCGTAAATCTCATTAGTACATATTTTTATATTATTCATCGTATGGAAAACATGGCTTTTTTTTTTTTTTTTTGCCACTGAAAGAACAGTTGGCAGGGAGAGGCCCAGGTGCTTTGCTTGAGCTGTTCGATTTCTTCTCCTGGATCAAGTTAAGGAATCGCCCTCCCACAGGCGGGAGTCTCTCCTCAGCGGGTTCTGCTCCAACTACCGCTCTTAGAGCGAAGGGCCTCTCCACCGGGCTGCTGGCGCTGCTGTGAGGTCTCAACACTACAGTGGGAGACTTTGCCAGTCTGGACGCTGGTCGAGGAATAGTTCCTAGAAAGACATGGATCCGAGCACCATCTTAGCAACGGGAACCCCACAGAGAACAGAATTTTGCTGCAGGCTCTGAGGGCACCTCGTGGCTCTGGGCTTGAGCTAACTGCCCACAGTGGGCGGCAAGTGCAGGAGATTTATAAGATTGTGCAGTACGAAGTGCACCTGAATAGAGATCATGGAGTTTCTGCTGGTTTAGAGTCATTTTTCTAGGCAGAGATGAAATGAACATCAATGGGACTTTCATAACCTCCCTGTTTTATTTGTTTGATTTATGACTTTAAACTACTAGAATGAAGAAGGGCTGATCTCCACAGGATGAGGGCAGACAAGCTCAATTTCCACATTTCTCAGCCTTCTCCCTCCCTTTGAAACTGATTCTGTCTTGAGGTAGCTCTCTTGAGCAAAGGACCTTTTCTTTTCTTTTCTTTTTTTGAGACAGAGTCTCCCTTTGTAGTTCAGGCTGGTCCTAAACTCACAGCAATCCTCCTGCCTCTGCCTCTCCAGTGCAGGGATTACAGGTGTGAGCCACCACACTCAGCACTGTGGTATGTGGTACTGATCGCTAATGGGTGTAAGTCACCACACCCAGCCTTGTATGTGGTTACCTGGGATTGAATCTGGGCCTTTGTGCTTGCAAGGCAGGTGCTGGAACCACTGAGCTAAATCCCCAGCCCAAGGGACCTTTTCTAAAGCTATGCAAGGGCTGTTTTCCACCCGTGGTGGTCACATGTGCCCAGGAGACATTCACGTGACCTGTGTCTTCCCTCCAGAAGTGGAGTCACTCACCCACAGTCCTCTACTCCGCCGGTACAGGCACTTTCTGCCAGCTTCCTGCCTGGAGAAGTTTTTCAGTACAGGTTGAGCATTGAACCTTGCACCGTGCACCAACTGTAATGAGATTCAGGTCAAGTTCTCCAAGTGGTTCTTTCCCTTGGTGTGAAATAGGGAGGTAGTTATACCCATCCCGACTTCCGCATTGGCGTTCGAGGAACAAGTGCAGCAGGAAAGGAGCAGATTTCTAGCCAATCCCTCCAAAGAGGTTATCTCCTTCCTTTCTTAGACTTTAACTCTTTTTCCCCTAGACAAGGTTGTTGGGTTAAGAATACAAAATCAGTTTTTGTCCCTCTCCATTGCAAGTGTTGTATAGCAGTTGTGCTACGTTGATAGTGGCACATATGTTATTGTCTGCCCTGAACTACCACAGCTCTTTAAGGGCAAAGCCATGTCTTATGTAGCTTTATATTTTTATGATTCCAAGCACAGTGTTCCATATAGCAAGTCCTCAATGTGTGTGTGTGAAGAACTAATGAGCGCGCAGGGGTAAGCCTCCTCACTGTCTGCCTGCCCCCTGAGGGAGGACGACTACTTCCTGTTGAACTGTGCACGCTTTCAAGTTACCCTCCTGCCTTCTGTTTCTCATGTAAGTACTGTTATTAAACTTGTAAATACTTAACAGAAGGCTGTTTTTTGGCAGTGAATGAACTCCTTTTGTCTCCTGTCCCGTGAATATCCTAACCACTTTGTCACTTTGATCTGGGGGGCATTTCATCCTCAGAAATGCAAAGGAGCTGGCGACTGTACAAAATGTGCTCTATTTCCTATTGCCATAAAAATCCATTGCTCTTGAGCCTTTGCCCACCCCCCTTTCATGGTAATGTGTAAGCCACTAAATTGCAGTTACCGGCTGTGGCTATGGCCATCAGAAAATCGTGCATGCCATGCGGATTGGAGGCCTGCTCCACTAAAGAGGCCACAATGGCTGTACTGTAACTGGGTTAGCTAGGACTTGGCAAACAGCTCTCCACGGAGGGTGATACAAAGTCCCCTCCCCCCTTCAGGATGCTGGCCTGATCTCCTTGTATTTGTGCAACTGGCTCATCCAGGGAGCCAGTGCAGCCGGGAGGAGGGCGCCGCTGAGGGCCCCTCTCTGGGTCAGGTTGTCCTTTTGCAGCTAGTTCCCTTTTCACACATAGCTCCTCTCCCAACAATGTGAAGTAGGTTACAGGAGAGCTTGTTTTCTTTTGCTGTTTGAAATACAGCATTTGGGGTCATGCTCTGAATAATTTGTGCTTGTTAGAAATGACTATCGTCTTTTTGAAGCAATAACAAAGAGCTACATTTAAATTAAATTCCGCCAAACAAGAGCCTCTCCACAAAATCAATGGAGCCAGGCATTTTTCAAAGAGATATCTTGGCTGTTTAAGATCTGCAATATTTCAGGGCATAAATCAGCAAAGATATCCCAGGATCAAAAAGGAACTGGACTGTTGTTAAGAAGGCTTGTAATGTAATTGGTAATATTTAGGGTGAAAGTGGAAACATAAGATAAAATCTGGATGCAATCTTTTTTAATATAATTTATTTTTATAGATGGCAAACTTTTTACATAATTTCCTACTGTAAAACCCCACGTATTGATTTTATTGAAAGGTAGTTTCAATAAATCTGTTTATTAAATCTATTTATTAAATCTGTGAGACTCCAAGAGACCAATGGCACAGCAGAGTTTCCAACACTGTTTTGCATAAATGTATCCTACACACGTACAGTCCCTTCTTAGTATAGGTAGCAAGAAACGGGGATGAGCAAAAGCGTGGTGGCGTAACGTGCCAGGTAGTGTACTTAAGTAAAAATCCTATTATTTCTTCATAATATTGCAATTAAACACTTCAGTTTAGTGCTCACAGAATCTGATCTTTGGTGCATCACAGCGGTTATGCTTTCCAGTTCTTCAAAGCGGACACTTTTCATCCTATCCCCTCCTAGTAGTATAAACCCTATCCAAAGCTACCCAACTTTGTCATTTCCAGTGAAAAAAGGAACATTCCATCAGTTACTTTAATAACTTGCCTTGCGGTTGCTCATTTCCAATTAAGGATTAATCCTGTCCAATAAACAAAATGACAGGTTAATTATTAATATAACTGAAAAATTAAACCCCTCATCTTCACCCACCTCATCTGCGTGGGGGGCATTATCACTGTAGATGTCTGCCCTTCTTTGCTTTACACAGTTTATCTTTCAGAGCAACTTTTAAAGCTTAATCAGGGCTGTCCTGCTAAAAGTCATTCCTCCTGCTTTCCTCCTCCCATGGCTCAAGAGGATCCCTTAAGCTTGCTGTCTGGTTACAAAAATTTTTCTGTGTGACTTTTCTGCATAGGTATCACATAAACCAAGTGCACTCCCCTTAGCAATTTACTCTATAGCATGAAGAAAATACATCTCAGGCCAGGGATTTAGCTCAGTGGTTCAGGCACCTGCTTTGTAAGTGCAAAGGCCTTCGTTCACTCCCCAGTAACTACATACAACAATGCCGGACGTGGAGACTCTTGCCCACCAGCAATCAGTACCACATACCACAGTGACAGGTGTGGTGGCTCACGCCTGTAATCTCAACACTTGGGAGATGGACACAGGAGTATTGCTGTGAGTTCAAGGCTGAGCTCAGGGCCAGCCTGTACTACAAAAAGTGAGATCCTATCTCAAAAGAAACAAACAAACAAAAAAGAAAATGCATCTCATTTCTATCAGTTTAGCCTGCTTTCTCTTAGTGCTTTCCCTGAGCCCATGGTACTGTACTCTTCTGGGTAGTTTGATCTTGAGGGACCTTGTTCTAAGTCAGTGACATTGTCTTTCATGCTTTGCTCCTTGGTGCTCAGAAGTTCCGGAGGGGACAGACTTCTTTCCACAACAGAAGATGATGTGTGCTATTAACATTTCATCTCAGTTCAGACATCTCGTCCTTCTTGAGTCCTTTCCTTTTACCAAGACCAATCACCTTCTACCGAGCCCAGTGTGCCCCTGATGCTCTCTGCTGAAGTGTCTACTGTGAATCCTCCCAAACTGTGGTGCTAGAACCAGCAAGGCTGAACTTTGAACTTCAGTCTTCCCAAATATAACCTTCCCATTCCCACTCCTAGAAATTCTGATCGACTCGGTTGGTCCCAGGTGGCACTTGGAACCCACTTCACAGATGAGCTTCTAAAGTGGTCACAGGTTGACAAACCCCAGTCCAATGAGCTTGCTGGTTTCTGTTCACATGTTTCAGTGGCAATGCCATGTGTGTCTCGTCAGGATGAATCAAAGGGCACGTGTCATGGCTGCTTCTGTAAAACTGAACGAAGAGGGAGAGGTGGAAAAGGAAAGTGAAATGTTTCTGAAAAACATTGGATTCTGGAGAAGGTCCCCATCTTACCAGCTTTCAGAAGATGATTAAGTTGTTCCCTTTTCCTACAAACTGATGCTGAGACAGAAACGATTAGCTCATGCTAGCATCCTCATTAGACACCTGCCTCACCTCACCCTTTTAATATTCTATCTGAAATGAGTCCACAATGATAAGGAGGCTGAGGTGTGTGCACCCATGTGCACGTAGGTTGCTGCCAAACATCTCAATCCTGCTGAGCTTTGGTGCTGACCTTTTGTACCTAGGGCCCTCTATTTAAGAATAACTTCTCTTTTTATGTTTATTGGCACATCTTTGATGTGCATAATGATTACATTCATAGTGCATTGGTGCATATACATAACACTTTGTGATCTTTTATATTTCTCTTGCCCTCCTCTTTCTTTTCTCTATCCACCTCTAGTTCTTATGTTTTTATGGGTTTATCTTTTTTTCTATTGAATATCTATCTTTTATTTTGCTCTTTACCTTATTTATAGTTTGGACTTTTCATATAAGAGAACAATGAAATATTTGTGCTTATGTGTCTGATGTATTGAATTTAGCATGGTCTCAAGGCAAGTCCATTTTGCTACAAATGATTCAAACATATCCTTCTTTATGGCAGACAGTACTCTGTTTTATGTATAGATCACTGTCCAGTCACCTACTGATGGTCATATATGCTGCTCCCAAGATGTAGCTGTTATTGGTTGTACTTCTAGAAACATGGATATGCATGTTTCATTGTTATATGTCTTTAGCTCATATTTCATGACACTACATAGGAGGGAAATAGCTGGGTCAAATGGGATTTCTGTTTTGAGTTTTTTTGAGAACTCTCCTTACTAATTTCCATGGTAGTTATATTAGCTTACTAGAAATAACTTTTTTGGGTGATGTAAAATTTATTGAGTATCATATTATATTTTGCGTATTCAAATGTGTAAACTTAACCCAATGGAATAATTAAAATATTGTGATTCCTTCTATATTACAGTAGTAGAAAGCTGTAATAATCCTTTACATATATAGTGATAAAAACCGTTAAACTTTTTGGGAGAAGGGGAGGAAGTCAGTCACTGCTTATCTCAGGAGTTCTTGAGTTTGGAATAATGATCCTATCATGTTTCTGTCTGTGATTGTAGGTGTGGGGCTGTGTTTGAAAGATAAGCTTTGCGCTCAGGAGACAGCCTGACAGCAGGAAAATGAACTCAGCTCAAAAGTCTAAGTCCCTTGACCTGCCTATTTGGGTGGCTAGGTGGAGGGTATTTTATAGTTATTTGGACACGTGGGAAAGATGTCCAGCGAAGCAAGAAAACATGATCTTTGTCAAACTCGATGACAATTCAGCTGCCAGTCAGTGTCAAAATGGTAAGGAAAACAGGATTTTGCCAACAGTTCTGAGGTACCAACTGAATAATAAGTTAGCTTGGTCATAGTCTTTGAAAGGATTAGAGAATTACAATAAAAAGACCTTGAAAATATTGACTAGAGGACATGAGTCTGGGACTGTGACAGATACAGATAGCTAGTTATGAGGTGTGTTAGCCCGATTTCTATTACTCTGGTAAAACACCAAAGGTAATCAGCTTACGGGAATGAAAAGTTTGCTTTGGCCAGTAGCTTGAGAGGTTTCAGTCCATTTGGCCCTGTTTGGCCCTTGGCTGAGGTGAAACATCATCAGGGGGTGTGTGGGACCCTCCCCTCATTATGCTGGGAAGATAGAGTAGAAGGGGTGAAGTTGCACATCCTTGTAAGGACGTGCCCAGGTGACCTGACTCCGCTCCAGTCCTGAGCCCTCTCTCAGTGGTCCCCTGCTCCCAGTGGTGTGGCAGCCTGGGGAGCAAGACTCTAACCCACGGTTCTTTTGCGGGACAACAGTCCAGATCTAAACCAGCACAAGTCCGACATGCACATTGTTGTACTGAGAGAAAAGCTGATGAATTATACGTAGGACCAAAGCCATATTAGAGTTAACCGAAAGACTAAATTAGTATTGATTTAATGAAATTAAAATTCTTTCTACTGCCCTAAAGGTAAATCGATTCTCTTCACTGGTCATTGTTTCATGGCTTTGTATTATCAGATCCTGAACTTGGTAGAAGGGTCCCTCTATGACCTGGCTTTAAGGACTGGCTGACTTCAACCTCTTCCACCTTCTTCAGCCATAGTGACTTTTTTCCTTTTTCTTTGAATATGCTGAGATTCTTTGCACAGACAGGTCCTTCAGCCTTCCTTATATTTATGTTGACTCTTTCCTTCTTGCTATTCAAAAGTTGGCCAAAGTGGCTTCATCCATCAGGCCTTTGACCTCTCATTCTAAAGCTGTTCTTGTCTCCCAAGTGTTCTCCACCGTCTCTCCTGCTTCCTGTTTTTCACACAGCATGTATGACTCCTTACACAATTCATAGCACATACTTAGGCTGATCCTATTTTTCTCTTGTTTCTTTTGTCCTTTAAATGGGAATTCCATGAGTACAGGTGATGTTTGTTATGTTTTGTTGTTTCCTGTTGTCTCCATATTACACAAAAATGCCTGGTACTTGTTAGGACCCAAGAAATATTTTCTGACTGATGAATTGAAGGTCTTCCAACCTCTACTGGAGAAGGGCTCACTGAAAATAACAGGTGGTGCTAGAGAAAAAAGAAACAAGTTGAGGAAATCTGCTTGTCTCAACTATTAGTAATTTAGAGCTCTTAGCTATAAAATGTGTTAATCTCATAATTTTTGCATGATTACATGATAACTCATTGAAAAGTAAGTGCTTTGTAAATTCAACATTCATGAGTTAGAATTATGAGATTTGATAATTAGGAAAGGTAGTACCAGAGGGGATAATATGAAAGTTCATAGAAGGTATATGACTGATACAAAGTATTAATAATATAAAGAGACGGAGGAATAGTCAAAGTTGTAATGGCTTAAAGTCTATTTCGTTCTCTACTATAGCATCATATATAACAGCAATCGTCCACCTAAACTTTTGAAGGATTTGTGAACTATCTGATCTTACTTAAAGAAAGGGCTAAAATTTAATAAGTGGAGACACTAACTTGCTATTTTTAGCAATATTTCTGCATTCTTTAAATTAGAAAAGAACCTGAAAGAGCGTGTGGAGATGTCCTTTTTCACCTTCTCCAGGTTACGTTGGTGTATGTAATGAGTGTTCATAAAGAGCGTCCTGTGCCGCGACGGGCTGGAGCTTTGTAGAAAGCTCTCCAGCTCAACCCTCTGCTTCACGGAAAGAAAGCTGGCGTCATAAGACTTCACCTGAAAACATTTACTGCTTGTCTCTCTTACCGTTGTTCTGTGTGCTTATCGCAAAGTAGACTGAATCAGCAGCTTAGTCTGTGTGGTTTTCCCTCCTGAGAATTTCCATCTGATTCACAGCTTCTCCGCAACCAGCACTGGTCCACCCCCGAGGGAAAGGTGTGAGGGAAGGCAATACATTCTGCTATTTTTCTCCCAAATCAGAGAAATTTCCTTTCTATGCAAATGGTATTTTTCCTGTTATTTGGTGCAAACTGTTTTTTTGTGCAATTATAATGATACTTGTTTTTTCAGAATATTTTATTTGGCAACTTAAAATGTTGATAATATCAAATAGTGATTTCTTCAATTAAACTTTGTTCACATACATTAACATATTAAAGTACAGAATGAGAGAGAGAGAGAGAGAGAGAGAGAGGGAGCCAGTACATTTTGGATATACATGTCAATCAAATTGTCCTAGGGAATTTGTACCTGTACATGATACATGTACATGTCCTTTTCCCCATCCCCCTCCTCTCTTTGGCCCCCTTCTCTCCTTATTTCCTAAACCTGTGTTTCCATTTGGTTCCTTATGGTCTCTGTTTCCCTCTTCCCTTCCTTTCTGGAACTGTGAGTGATTATAAAGTTTTAAGTAGCTTGGAAACAGGCTTCATGAAGAATATTAAGCTCCTGCATCTAGGTGGAAAGAAAGTGGAAAGAGGAAAAAGGTAGCACCTTTTAGCCAGTGCTGGGTGGAACTGATCTTTAACTCCCTTGGGATTTTTGTCTAGTGTTTGCTCATGACACTACATAGTGAAAAGTAAAAACATACTGTAGAGGACCCTACCTCAGGCTGTGTATAAAAACAACTCAAAACAGATCACATCTATAAAGAAATGGACCAATAAATATCTTAGGGAAAATCCTAAGTATAAATATCCATGACTTTTAATTAGGGAGCTTTTAAAGATACGATGCCAACAATCAAGCCATCAAAAAATAGACAACACGGACTTCATCAAAATGAAAAACCTTTATGTATTAAAGGACACGTTAAGAAAGTGAAAAGATGGCCCCAGAATGTGTGAAAACAGCTGCACATCATAAATATGGTAAAGGTCTCATGTCCATAATATGTAAAGAAGTATTTCAAGTCAATTATGGAAAGATAATCAAATTAAAATGGGTAACATATGTGAATAAGTCTTACTCCAAAGATGATATAGAAATCACCAGTAACACACTGTTAGCCATCAAGAAAATGTGCATGAAAGCCACCGTGAGATGTCATTTCATATCCTTACTAGGATTGTGAAAATAAAAGAGAGAAGTAATGACAAGTGGGAGCGAGGATGTGGAAAATTGGAAACTAATGCTCTGCTGATGAGACAGTAAAGAGTTCAACCACTCTGAAAGACAGTTGGAAAGTTTCTTAAAAAGTTAAATACATACAGAGGAAAACATAAAAAATATAGAGTATAATATGATACAGCAATCCCTCTCCTTGGAATGTACTCCAGAGAAAGGAAAGAACCTGTTGACACTTTTTGAACAAGGCCATTCAGAAGAGCAATACTCATGACTAGGGAAAAGTAGAAATAAAGCTGGACATGCATTCAGGAGGCAGAGGCAGGAGAATCTCCACAAGTTCCAGGGCTATATAATGAGTTTGATCCCAGTGTAACCTATGTAACAAGCCCCTGTCTCAAGAAAACCAAAACCAAAACCAAAACCAAAACAAAATGTACAAACAACATAAACAGATGTCAAATGATGAATAGATAAGCACTATGTGTTATATTGGTATGATGAAATGTTACTAAGCTTTAAAAAGAAATGGCATTCTGAGATGAATCTTGGAAATGTTTTGCTGTATGAAAGAAGTTGGAAGTCCCATAATTTTTTGAAATTTTCAGTATATGGAAATGTATACACACAGATAGTAGATTAATTGTTGCTAGCAGCTAATCAATATGTGGTTTCTTTACATGGAAATAAAAATGTTCTAGAGTTAAGTAGTGGTAATGGCCCCAAAACTTTGTGAATACACTAAAAAAGCCACGAGTCATGCACTATAAAAGTGTCAATCTTATAGTATGGGAGTTATGTCTTGATAGAAAATATAAGAAGTCTACTTCATTCCATCCTCAGTCATTTATTGTTTCATTAGAGTGATTTTCTTTCCTTTCATCTCTTCACCACCGTTTTCCTACAGGGAATTGTTACAGCGGTAAAGTCAGGCCTCAGGTACTAAGATGTGAAAGTGTTAAAGCTAAGAGTTAGAATTTTACTTTTCCGTTTTTCCGTTTTTATCACTCATGAGCTCAGCTGTGCTGGGGACCAGTGCCTTTTGCATGTTAGGGAGCCACGCTACCACTGAGCTATGTCCCTGGCAACTTTTTAAGTTTTAGAAGTAATATTTTTTTTATTTAGAGTAATTTCAGATTTCTGGTAATCTTTCATTGCTAGTGCAGAAAAATCCTCTAGGCTTCTATTTGGTTACCTCCTCATGTCAGTTTCTTTTTCTTATTTTTAATTTTTATAATTTCATTAGTGCATGTTTTCAGTACATAACAATTACATTCATTGTGGCAATGTCAACATCTTGTGTAACAGAGGGGGCAAAACTAAGAAGCTGACACTTGTGTATTGTTATTTTAAAAACCCCATAATTTACTCAGATATGTTTTTCCACTGTGACCTGTTTCTCTACGAAGTTCCAGTCCACGAGCCACTTTGCATTTAGTTGACACGTCCCTTTAGTGTTCTCTGGTCTGTGACAGTTGCTCATTTTGTCCTTACTTTTCCTGACCTTGCACATTTTTGAAGAGAATTACTCAGGTGTTTTAAATAATGTGGCTCAAGTTGGTTGGGTTCATCCAGTATTGTCATGATCATGCTGAGTTTGGAGTGTGGGTTGGGGACAACTGAGCCATTACATTCATTAGAAGTAGGCGGCAGCCAGGTGACAAGCCACTGATGACGGTGAACTTGATCATTTCCGCCACTCAGTGCTTGCCAGGTGCTTCTGCAGAAAGGTTATTGTCGTTTCCTTTCCTGTATTCTGTTACCTTGAAATGAGTCACCAAGTTGAGCTCCCACTCCGTGGAGGGCGTGGGCAGATGAAGGCCCCACCTGGCGTCGAGAGTCTGTGTAATAAATACTACTAGGAACTTTCTCTATGGAGGTTTGTCCCTTCTCCTTTATATATTGACCCAGTCTTTTAGTTATATCAATATGGTTTCATGTATATTTATTTTATACTTTGTGTTATAATTTAACACTGTTTTACTTATTTTATTGTTCAGATTGTGCTAGCTTTGAACACTGTAGTTTTGTCCGAATGACTGGCTTATCCTTTTACATGATCCATTATCTGTCTGTCTGTCTGTCTATCATTTGCCCATCTATCATGTTTTTTAACACTTTTTTTAATTTCTGGCACTACAAAGTGCTCTAGGATCTTCTTAAGTATCCCCAGCCCCACGCCTAAAATTAATCCCAGTTGCTGTGTTGGCAAATGGCTTTAAAAACCAAGATCTATCGACTGGATGGAAAAGCAATGGTATTTCCTATAATGGAAACACAGCAGGTTCACGGAAAGGAAAAGAGCAGCTGTGTAATGAGTGGAGGAGGAGAGAAAAAAGGGAGGAAGTAGATTAGACAGTGGCTGAGGAATGAATGACCTGTGGGCGCCAGATATTCAAACCCGGCACCTACTGAGTTACCCGTGTGAAACACTGTAGCCAACTGTGCCCAGAAGTCCCACATGGGCTATTTAAGCTAATGATGAGCCACGGAGGGAAATCTGTGCCAAGCTGACTTTGGCATTGAACATGACATGCAATTCAAGTAGAAAAATTCAAACCTGACCTTTAAGATTACCTTTCATTTGGGTCCTCAAAATAAAGCACTACTTAATATTGCTATCTTTGTGCTGAATTTTTGTTTCTTTTTAGGAAGCAAATTCAAATAGACACTTAAGGTAAATGGAGGCAGTAATGGTAATGATAACCAGTGACTGCTATTGTTTGCATTTTCTTATTATGACTTTTTTCTTTTCTTTTGTTCCAGACAGAGAAAGACAGGCTAGCAGGCATGTGAATAGCTGTGATGGAGGGATGTGAAAGGAGAGGATGGGGCAATGCTGTAATTTTGTTCTCTCTGAGCTTCAGTGTAGCGGCTGCCTATGCGGGAGATTGTAAAAGGAAATCTGCTTCATAAGAGAGCACTGAGGTGGACGATCTTGCCAGACTTGCATTAACATATGTGCACCCCACAAAATACATTTGGAAAATGCTGGCAGGCACATTTTTAAAGAATGAAAACTAGAGAGTGCAGAATTTTTTTTTTCTTGGCAGCTAAAGATTTTGAATTGTACTGTAGATTAGCTAGAAGTTACACATGCTCTTCCTGAGTCAGCTAAATAGTAAAATGAAGTTTCCCGAAGTTGATTTAGCACCGGTGGCTAACATAATAACTCAAAAATTGTTGATTCAATCTATTTAGAGGATAGGACAAGTGTTTTGAGTTTCCCTTTTTATTTGCCCAGGGTACCTGAGGGCTTGCTGTAGTTAATAATACATTGTTGTACTTGTAGAATCCCTTTTATCTCAGAAATCTATGATCCTGGAAGAAAAATATGGTACAATTTGCCCTGAACCAAAGCAAATGAGATCCGTTTGATTTATAAATCTTCATATTCCTGTTCACTTATCTCTAGAAGCGGCATGGCTATATCTCAGGGCTGGACTGACCGGCCCGTGCTGTTCACTTGCTCCATAGCTGTGTGTCTCTTGGGCTTGGTAGAGTTGTGCTATACTCCTCCACCCTCTAGGAAAACCTGTATATTGAAACCCTGAACCCCAGTGACTCAGCATGTAACATATCGGGAGACAGGGTCTTCGTAGATGTAATTCAATTCAAATGAAGTCACCAATACTGGTAGGCCTTAATGTAGTCTGATGCCCTTCTAAGAAAGGAAACTAATAGTGTTGAAGCTTTTCAATAAGATGAGACCCCAGTTGTTGATTCTTTGCACTAGTTCCTGGACTACTGAGGTTTTGTTCCCAAGTCTTTCCCTACACCAATATCTCCAACACTTCTACCTAACCTATCTTCCAGCAGGTTTAGTGCTTCTGTTTTACTATTTAGATCTTTAATGCACTTTCATTTCAGTTTAGTGCATAGAGAAAGACATAGACAAAGACCTAGCTGTAATCTTTAGCAAGTTGAAACCCAGTTTTTCTGGCACTATTTATTAAAGAGGCTACTTTCTTCCATTGAGAGTGCTTGGCTCCCTCAATGATGAGGTGCATTAGTATGTCTAGAGTTATTTCAGCATCATGTAGTCTGTTCCATTGATCCTTAGGTCTGTTTCTTTGCTAGTACCATGCTGTTTTTATTACAGTGTCCTTGTAATATAGTTGCAAGTTGAGGATTGCAATAACCTTTACCATGTCCTAGTTGCCTAGAATGGCTTTTGCTATTTTAGGTCTGTTCTTATTCCAGATAAATTTTGGACTATTTTCTCCATTTCTGTGAACTATACTGCTCAGATTTCAATTGGGATTTGCATTAAATGTATATAGTACTTTTTGGAGTAGGACCACATTAACATTGTTGGTTTTTCCTACCCAGGAACAAGACATGTCTTTCCTTTTCCTAATATCCTCTTGCATTTCCTTTTTCAGAGTGCTGTAGTTTTCAGAGTGGAAGTCTTTCACCTCCTTTGTTAGGTTGATTCCTAGATATTTCATTTTTTTGGATACCATTATGAAAAATTGTTTCCCCAATTTCTCTTTTAGTGAGTCAGTTGTTTATGTACAGGAAAGAAAACTATTTTTTTTTTTGAGTGTTGACCTTGTATGCTACTACTCTACTAAATCTGGCAATTAAGTCTAGAAGTCCTTTGACTGAGTTTTTGTGATTTCCTATGTAGAGAATTGCAAATAATGACAGTTTAACTTTTTCCTTCCTTATCTTTATTCCTTTTATTTCTTTTTGTGCACAATAAGAGAAATCACCAACAGAGTGAAAAGACAACCTGGAAATATTTTTGTCTGTTCCATAGACAAACAATTACTACCTAGAATATATAAAGAACTTAAAAAAATCAGGTGCACTCAAATTTAAAGAACCCATTCAAAAATAGATATCTGAAATGAACGGACATTTTTCAAATGAAGAAGTTAAAGGGTCAAAGAAACATATGAAAAAAGTTCAACATCACTAGTCATTTGAAAGATGCAGATGAAAACAACACTGAGATTTCATCTCACTCCAGAAGGAATGGCTGCTATCAAGAAACCAACCAACAACAAATGCTGGCAGGGCTGTGGGGAAAAAGGAATCTTTCTCCACTATTGATGGGATTGTAGACTGGTGGCTGCACTGTGAAAATCAGTGTAAAAATTCCTCAAAATACTAGGATTAAAGGCCCTACTTGACCTTGCTATTTCTCTGTTGGGTATATTCATTAAAGAATTAAAAGCATCCTACCATGTCAACATACGTGTACCCATGATTATAGCAACACAGTTTGTAATAGCAAAATCTTGGAAAGAGCCCAAATGCCCATCAACTGGAGACTAGATAAAGATGTTTTTAAAAGTAAAATGAAACATTGCTCAGCCTTAAATAAAAGTGAATTAGAGACATTTATACCTAAATAAATGTACCTTGAAGCCCTACTCATAAGTGAAATGAATAGGACATAGATGTATAAATACCATATCAATACTCTAGTGTGAGAAACTGAAGGTGTAAATGAGGTCCAAAATGTATGATAATATTATGGAATAGGAAGAAAATTTTGAAAGGGAAAAGGAAACGGGGGGAGGGGAGTGGGAAGCAAAGAAATTAAACAATTTATAATAAAAAGAAAAAAAAAACCCAGATGCAAAGCTTGCCAATATAGTAGGGGTGTGGATTGAAGGGAGGCCAAAGGAGTGGGAAAAAATAAGAATCAAGACAGACCTTGTACAGGTACAAATTCTTTTTTTTTAAATTGAAATCTTTATTGGTACATTACATATACGTATCATGATTGCACTCCATAATGGGGATTTGTACCAGTATAAGACAACTGAATTCTCATTTTTTCCCATAGCCCTACCCACCCTACTGCCCCCCCAGGTACAAATTCTTAATGAACAATGTGATAATAATGTATACCTAAAACGTACCAATCAGCTAAATTAAAAGGAAAAAACAGAAAGGAGATTTGGGCACTGGCTCTTGCACAAAAAAGATAATACAAAATGATTGACAGATGACCAATTGCTGGAAACCAAGACAGGCTTGGAGTGGAACCTTACCTCATAGCCTTCAGAGAAAAAGATCCCACTGCCCCCTTCTTTCACACTTCCAGCCTTCAGAACTGCAAGAAAATAAATTCCTGCTTTTTAAGCCGCCAGTTTATGGTATTTTATTATGGCAAACATAGTAAACCAATAGTGTTATGTGAAAAAAAATTACATTATGTTTGGGGTGAAAGTAACAACTAGAATCTGTTGTGAGTCACTGTATAAAGAGAGATTTGTTTATCTCAGTAGTTATCGCACTTACCTTTGAGGTAGGATTAACTTCATTAGATTGAAGAGAATTGGATGATTTGTGTAAAATCAAAGAACAGGTAGCAGAATAAATTTCGACTTGTACCACACCCTCTTCTGCTTCTTGCCTTTCTACTTTGTATCATTGAAAAACAATGTGCAACATGAACCCCAAGCCCAACCCATAATGTATTATGCTTCTGCAGTGATTTAAATGAAGAGATACTTGCATATTTAGGAGTGGGATTAAGTCCAAGGAAGCTTCATTCTGGAAGTAACCCAAACCTCGTGGTGACAGGAACCTCAAGTTTAACAGCTCTTTTAATAACCGATGAGTCATTTTAAGCCGTATGATGCTGGCATGTCAATTCAGTAGACTTCTGGTGCCTGACCATATTGTATTTGATTTTGAAATTGCTTTCCGATTATTGTTCAAGCTTTCCTACTGTCGGTAGAGAAGGGAACTTTTTAAAACACCAAAGTGAGCAAGTCACCCACCATATTGACGTGGCCGGAAGTAGCCCTCGTAGTATAATACCTTTTCTAAGGAAGCGCTCGACAATTTATTTGTAGACAGACCATTAACTTAATAATTCATGGTTGAATACAAAGAGTAAAGAGGACTTGAAATTCTTCCATCGTTAGTTCTTTCAGAGACAGACTTACTCTGGGGCGAGGCATATAACTGTCCCCTGCCCTAGTTTTCTCATGTATAGACTAGAAATAAAATATGGAACACTTTGTTTTGACAGACTCTCACAAGATGAATGAGGTAGTCTCTTTTAAAGTAATATGTGGTTGTTGAAGAAATAGAATTATATCCTTTTTGTAACTGTTGTAAGAATGATGAGACTCAAAGCTTGACTTTGACCTGTCCATGCTTCCTTGAATCTTTTAACTCCATGGGGTTACAGATTCCCTTACATACTTTTGCTCCTGTTTTCCTTGGTAAGAAAAAAGGGGCATCCACATATTAGGAACTACCACGTGGGGGATTGATGAATGAGTGTGCTTCAGTTTCGCAATGGAGAAATTCATCCTCCCTTCCAGAAGTGTTTCATGTCTATTTTTCTGTAAGCTGAAATTCTTTACCACGGGTAATAACTGTGGCAAAGTTTCTGGATTTATTCTTAGTTGGCAGAGAAGGTTTCCACTGTACCTTGTTTTCAACATGTTTCCCAGGTGTGTTTAGAAAGGGATATTCGATGGTACTTTGGGAATGCGAGACAATGAGCACTTCCGGTTAAAGTTTTGATTTCTGACATATTCTATGGATTAAATTGTGTCCTCCCCCACTACTTATTTTGGAGCTTCATCTCACAATGTGTCTGCATTTAGAGATTTGGCGTAAAAGGAGTAACTAAAGTTCAATGAGGTCCTAAAGGGAAAGCTCTGATGTGGTAGAATAAATGTCCTTTAAGAAGAGACACAAGAGAGCTTTTGCTCATGCTCCTGTTCTCTCCCCCCTTTCTCGCTTTCTCCTATGCTCCCCTGGTTCTTTATCCTTCTTTCTCTTGTGTCCTCTGTAATGAACAATTACAAAGATGGCCCCCATCTATAGGCCAGGAAGGAAGGGCTCACTGAAAAGCAGCCACTCTTGCTCCCTCATCAGGGGCTTTAGTTTCTACAGAATGTAAATGTGTGTTGTTTAAGATACAATTGTACTTTGTTATGGGAGACCGAGAAGGTGAATGTAAAATACTTAACTTCATAGAGCTAAGAAGAAACTATCACACTTGTACTGCCAGTGTTATAGAGTAAACATTTTAGCCTGTGTGGGTCATATAGTCTCTGGCATCCATTCAACTTCCGCAAACCTCTGGCACGCAACAGCTACAACCAGTACGTAAAACAATGAATGAAACTGGGTTCTGGTAAGACTTTATTTTCAGAAATGGACAGTGGTCCGTATCAGGTTGTAAGATATAGTTTGTGGGCCCTTAGTCTAAGAAAACACAACAAAATAATGTCTAAAAAAGCAAAAACTATTCAAATATTTCTCTCAATATAAATGTTTTAATTGTCATTAAACAAACAACAATAACAATAATCATTTCTTCCAGGCTTTTGAAATTCCAACACACGAATCCGTTTAATGTCAACATTGTAATTTTTAGGCTAAGGACACAGGAGCTAATGCATTTTTATGGCTAAGCCACATAAATTCTAAATTTTCTAATTTTTAACTTCTCCTAGTCCAATGAAAGTAATGTTTTTGTAATGCTTTATGTTTTTTTTTACTTCTACAAAACATTCAAACAAAAGATCACACACAAACAAGTCTGTATCCTATTTGCTGCGTGTGGTAAGTTTTTTAATTCAGATTTTTATTAGCATATTATATATACACATCATCATCACATTCAACATTGAGAGTTTGTACCAGTATATAACACAACTTGATTCTCATTTTTTCCCATTCCCCCACCGACACAACAACCTCCCACCCCCCATACACATAAGCTTCATTTCCCTTTTTTTTAATTACTATCACATTATTTTTCCCCTCATTTTTTACCCCTACACCCCATTTCCTTTAAAATATTTTCTATTTCACAGTGTCTGCTGTATATACTAGAACTCATTTACATCTTCATGTTCTTACATCTTCATGTCACGATATTTTCACATCAGTGACCTATTTATTTCACTTATGAGGATGTCCTGTAGTAAGACCCCCCACCCCCCTTTTCTGTGTCTTCCTATGCGCCACTTCTGGAAGTCACCTTTCTTTTCCTTTCTTCTTGGTGCTTCTAGAACTTTACTAAGTCTCTCCTTTTCCTCTCATAAGCTATAATTATTTGGAAATGTCACCTCTTTGGCCTTCATGACTTTACTGTGATTGCCAGTTTTATGCTTCTTCTTCTTCTTCTTTTTTTTTTTTTTACAACCACAACCATTGGTTACAGGATGCTTATTATGTCCAGGAATGAGGCCAACTATTTTCCAACTATAATCCCATTTAATTATTATACCATTCCTCTTAGATGGGTATTATTATGTCCATTTTGTAGACAAGGACACTGAAGTACAGACTAGTTAAGTAAAGGGACCATAATTGAACAATTGGTAAGTAAGTAACAAAACTTGGTTTGGAATCCAAGGGTGGCTGAATCCAGAGTATGTATTTTTTTCCATTTCTTCCAGTTGGCTCTTGGTAATGCATACACTGTCAAAATGTCCCCTTTCTTTTCTTAGACCCTTAAAACAATATATGACTTCCATCTCTCCAGAAAGATCTGTCATCACTGAAGATGGGATGTATTATATATTACCTTCTGAAGAAATTGTGGATATTTCAGTTCTGTGAATTTCAGGAGATATTTTCCTTTAAAAAAAAAAAAAACCTGTTTTAGACCCCCCTTAGTGTATTGTTCCTCTTGGAGTTGGATACACTTTAGGCAACCCTGAATCAGTATGTCTTTGTCTATGTCTTCTATTATCTATCAACTTCTAGACAATAGGAGTGATTCCACTTACTCTTTACTACAAGGGAATGTGCTATCATCTGGAAAAATGGAAAGACTTTGGCCTTCTATACTAGGTTGAACTCTTGTTAGCTTTTACGTACAGTACTTCACAATGCCTCTTAAGCTTCTTGGGACATGAATGTCCTTAGCTGTTAAACAGGTTAGTAGTATGTGCCTGAGATTAGCACTGATGTTTGTAAGGCCTGCGTCCTTATGCCTAGCATGTCAGAGGTCCTTGTGTTAAACCTGCTCCTCAACTGATGATTTTATTGATAATGGAGGTAAAGAAGTCAAGTTAATATAGATTATTATTGTATTTTTGAAACGTATGTGACTTTGACAGTAACTATGCCTGTGTGTCTAAAAACTGTTGTTCTCATTTAGTATAAAATATGACTTTCCGGAAGTCCTTGATATGACAATAAGCTCTTTCAAAAGAGAGATATGAGACACTGGCTTGGATTTATCTTTGAAACTGCAATTTATCTCTTAAAGAAGAAACTGTGGGGGGTCAATATGTGGATTTTTAAATATTTTTAATGACTGACCGCCATGAACTTGTCCTGCTCTTTCCCATGCAGACTTGATATATTTTGGGTTAACAGATTAGGTGAGAATTGCATAGATCAACAGAATTCTATGTGCTTTTACTTATTCTATAACTGGCATATTGGATGGGGATCTGTGAGTTCCAGAAGGTGCAGCCTCCTGAGAAGGAGGACAACTCAAACTCAGATTTTGTTTCCTAAACCATCTTTACATTCCAACCAACAACTAGCATTAAGTATGGTCTTTTCCTCTTGCCTGTTTTCTGAGTTATTTGTGGAAAACTAAAACTTAGAGATAGTTTCCTCTTTTTTTTTCAGTTTTTGTTGTCCTTATCTGCCATGTCATTTGCTCCTTGAATACTGAGAAATTTTTATACTTGAATCATACATGATAGAAAACAAATCTAGACTAATAAAACTTTCCAGAATGCATTGCTAAAACAAATAGATATGATTTAGGGCTTATCTGCTATTTGGGGAATCTGAAGTCATCAGGACATATTAGGATCTCTTAATCTGGGGCTCAGAAAGGCATGATGGGAATCAGGTTTGTGAGTTCCATGCGGCCATGAGAAGGGTATCAATGTGTCCCTGGGAGAGTCAACCAGCTCAGCAGGTCCCCAGGGAAAGGGTAACAGATTTAACAAATACAAATACCAGATAAACATTTATACCTGGTTGCCTGATAAATGAACATTGCTTTGTAATGTAAGTATTTTACAAGAATTGAATAAGTACACCATTCATACTAGACAAAAAGTTCTTATTGGAAACTTAAATTTAATTGAGCAGCTAGCATTTTATTTAGCAAGCCCACCTGGGAGTTTTATAAAGACTGATACAAAGGCAGAGCTAGGGATCAAAGGCAGGGAAATTGAAGAGCGAGGAGGAATAGGTACAGTGAACTGGTGAGAGGACCTTGGAAATTAGGCAACAGTTACTACAATATAGGAAAGCTGTTAGGTACCTCGGGTAGAAACCCTACAACTTTCACATTTAAAATTAAGACATGCCAGGCCAGATCATTAACTCCCAGACTGATGGGTGAACTCACTGACATTCATCAGCAAGATTCCCTTCTGCATTGTTTCCATCTTTCTCCCTTTGCTTCTTTCTCATCAATAGCAAAACCTCTTCTGTATGTCAAGTCCCCTAAATAGATAACTACATCCACATCTTTAACTTTGCATCTTCTATTCCTCCCACTACTGATGTAACTCTTTTCCTTCTCTCAAACACCCTGAAGGAGTAATTCCCACTGTTTGTATCTTTTTGTTCTGTACAAACTTTAGTCCACTGTGGTCTAGTTAAGATGACTAACAGTCTCTTGACTACTAAATCCAGTGAGTGCTTTTCAGGATTTCCCATAGGTGACCTCTGACGCATTGGGTGTAGTAATTTTTCTTCCCCATCCACTCATCTGTGTGCCTATTTCCTCTGGCTTCTGAGATAGCCCACTGACCTCTTTGGACTCCTTTTCCTCTGCCTGTTCTCCATGTGTCTCCTTTTAGGAATTTTCTGCTAGCTTCATGCGAGGTCTGGAAATTGCCCTTTTCTGGTTTATACATGGTCATGACTGCCACTCTAAGACTTTTATGATTGGTGCCCTCAGCCCGTAGACAACATGGCTTGAATATCTGTTAACCCTATCCCAGTGGAGCCTAAACTGCATGGCCTTTCTTTATTGAATAAAGAAAACAAGATTTAACTCCTTTTTTACCCTATTATTCTTCAGACAGATATTCTCTTCCTGTAGGCAGACATTAGCCTTTTGTGAGTGCACTAGTATGTTTTGAAAGGTTTTAGCTTGAAGTTGTCTGGTAACCTTTTGTGTTCCCTCTGCCTCTGCCAGGGGTTTTCTCACTGATTCAACTTATTTTCTGCTTGTACCAGAGAAATATCATGTGAATAATACACTTTGGGCCTTTTTTCATTTGTCACAGAATTTTGACATTTTTCTCTATTTTGTCACACAAAGTCATGGCTGTGGGTAGTGAGTGATCAATGCACAGCATAATTTGGGCTGGTTATTGTCCAAGGAGGTGTGTGGTGATGGTGTGTCACTTCTTCACGCACCTGCTGCGAGTAAGCAGGGACCTTTATTGGAGACCCCGCAGAGGCTGCCCTAGTGGAGTGCTTGTCCTCCTTGCGACCAGTATCAATCTACCAAGCACTCCACTCATTCCAAACACACAGAACACGAAAAGTCAGACTTCCCAGTGACTTACATCACAATTTAGGGGATGTATGTTCTCATTAAGATGTTGACACTGAGCCAAATTAAAATCATCCTTTAATGTGAAAAAAACACCACAGTCACGTACAGTATTATATAGAAAGTACACTCAAAAACTACCCCCAAAATATCAAAAATAAGTGCAATACCTTTTTACTGGTTCTTCTTACATTTCCTAACCCTTCAAATAAGAATTTAAATTTATTTGTTTTGCTGTGTCTTCAGAAAGAAAAATAAGTTTTAGAAGGGTGGCTTGAAGATAACTGAGAGACTGTCATGCTTTGGACTTGGATGGAAAAATATCTCGGACTGGATGGCCTACACAATAGATATGTATCTCTCGTAGTTCCGAGGCTGGTAGTCTGAGATTAGCATACAGGACTGTACCCTAACTGTGTTATTGAGGAAATGACGTCTCACTTGCCTGCTGATGGTTGGGTTCATGCTGTATCCTCACGTGACAAGAGTATCAGCTCCATTTGCTTATGTAAGGGCATCAACTCTATCAAGAAGACTAGCTCTCATGACCACCTGAAACTACCTACAAACTCACCACCTCCCAATACCGTCACATTGAGGGGTCAACTTTTAGCCTATGAGTTTTGGGAAAACACAACATTCAGTCTTTACAAGGATAGTCTCCTTGGGATAAAAATACTTCTGCAGCGGGGAATGGTGGCTCATGTCTGTAATCCCAGCACTCAGGAGGCAGAGACAGGAGGATTGGTGTGAGTTCAAGACTTGCCTGGTCTACATAGCGAGCTCAGGGCTGGCCTGAAGTACAAAAGCAAGGACTTATCTAAAAAAAAAAAAAGTATCCAAACTGATAGTGGAAATTTTCTATTTGGAGATTAGAAAGTACATCACCAAGTACTTCTTAGAAAAAAATATTACTTAAACTGAGAATCAAGTCTTTACAGAAAATTTGTCATCGTGTTTGTCTCAAGAAACTATGGCATTGAATAAGTCAATTCTATGGGAGTTTTATTGTGTTCTTTAGACTATTGTACACCCAGAAATAAAAAGTACCTAACCTTTGAAAAATGCTACCTTTCTTAGCATTTTGATTTGACCTTGTGTCATTTCTCTGTATACATGTTCCTGGACACAAAATAAAGTGGAGAAAAAGCCAGAGAATGAATTTAGCCAACTGAAATGAATCAGGTCAGGCTTTTCATTCTTTTAAAATCTCACTGGTGTTGCTCTTTACTGTGGGTTTGTATCTGTCCAGTAGAGCTTAGAATTGGGGCATTCAGGAAGAAGGACTGATTTTGAGGATGGTACCATAACTTTCATCTTTAGTGAAAACATTAATTGTATAATTTCATGTACATCAAATATCCAGAAAAAACAGATGTATAGATAGAGAAATTAGATCAGAGGCTGCCGCCGGCCAGGGTGGAAACAAGTATTAATTGCAAAAAGAAGCATGAGAGGAAATTTCCAAGTAGTAGAAATTTTAAAAATTCTACTGCATGACAGGTATTTAACTTTATAGGTTTTCTAAAAAATCACTGAGTTGTACACTCACAGTGGGTGAATTTATGTTCCATAAACTGCATCTCAACAGAACTGTTAAAGAAAGAGAATTTCTAATAAAGTTTCATATTCTTTCTGAAGGAAAAACTGATGAGTGCCTTTATCTTAGGGAATCATCATCATTTCAGTCTGTCCTGTACTTTTGTTCATTTAGATTATGCTGATTGTAACACCATGTTCTTTCCACAAATTATCTGGAGCCCATTCAAAAGCATTGCTGGTCAGCTGGACACCATTTCCCTTGGGAAGATGGGGGTAGGTGGGGAGGCTCCTTGGACCACAGAATTTTCTGTGATTTCCAAGCACAAGCTACTTAGCAGAATAACAAGAAATGTAAACACACGCGTTGGAAGGTCCTGGATGAGGACTTCTATCCTTCCTGGCACCATCAGTCGAACAAAATGGAAGTGCAGCCCTGGAAAATCAGTCTAATAGCTGTGCTTCTTTCCCACTGTGAGTCACAGGGGTACATCTCCAAATTCTTGAATAACATCCATCAGCACTTTCCTATCGATGTGCAGCAGATTGAGCATGTTTTCTTCTGAGGAACACTCTGCTCATCCCTAAATCTGAATCTTGAGGAAAATGCAGAGCATATTGAAAAGCAGATAATATACAGTAAGGGAGAAAGAGGAGGGTCTGTCAGAGCTGTTAGCCATCACAGAGGAATCTGATATATTCTTGTTAATAGATAGCTCTTGCCATCATTTTGCAAAGAGTGAATATGTCTCTAAACTTGTCTGGATAGTTAGTCTTTCATGCAACTTTGCACAGACTAATTCAGTCCATGAAATCAAATACCTACGTTATATTCACAGAGACTGTGAAATCAAAATGCAATTCTTGCCATTATTCTTGTCACCTGAAATATGGGAAAATCGTGCCTGATTTTCCTTAACTGACACGAAAACTTTACTGATTAGGTCCTCGTGAATGGTTCGTGTGGAGACACTGAGTTGTTCCTAGATTTGAAACCTAAGATGAGCAAAAAGAACACTGTCATGCAAGAGGTCCTATTAACAAGCAGCCTCAGGGATACAAGCATGCTCATTATAGGGAGCTAGATATGTGACATGACACTTCACAAAAGGACAGATTTGAGGGAATGTGCCTGGACAGTGGTACAACTGAATCTGTTCAAGTCCAAGCTGTTCTGTCACATAAGCTTTCCAACAACAGAATCGCATTAGGAGCTCTCAGAGGAAGTAAGAAAAAGAAAAAAGAAGGCCCTAAATATATAGTAATTGAAATTTTCAGTTTATAAAAGCTAAGAAATCCACATGAGCACCAAAAAAAAAAAAAAAAACCACGATCCTCACTTTTTGAATGAGTTGAATATTGGTTGGCAAATTTAAGGAGAGAATTCAGGGTAGTACTCCAGGATTGTCTCAGACTGGGTGAAACCTGGCCTCCAAGAAAGAGGACGGGATTGAGATTGTAACAAAAAAGTAAGGAAACAAATTTTATGTATATGGGGGGGGTGGTAGGGTGGGTAGGGCTATGGGAAAAAATGAGAATTAAGTTGTGTCTTATACTGGTACAAATCCCCATTATGGAGTGCAATCATGATGTGTATATTTAATGTACCAATAAAGATTAAAAGAAAAAAAAAAAAAGAAAAAAGAGGACGGGGAACACTCGGAAGCACCGAAAGGGGAAATGTGGAAGTACGCTTGTGAACAGGTTCTGACCACAGTAGAAAATAGGTACGGGAGGGCCGGGGAGTTAGCTCAGTGGTTCTGGCTCCTGTCTTGCAAGCGCAAGGACCCAGGTTCGATCCCCGGTAATCATATACCATACTGGGCATGGAGACTCACGCACAGCAGCAATCAGTACCACATACCACAATGCCGGGTGTGGTGGCTCACGCCTGTAATCCCAGCACTTGGGAGGCAGAGGCAGGAGGATTGCTGTGATGTGAGTTTGAGGCTGAGCTCAGGGCCAACCTGAACCACAAAGTGAGACACTGTCTCAAAAAAAAAAAAAGAAAAAGAAAAAGAGAGAGAGAGAAAAAATAGGTACGGGAGAGCCGAAGGAGGATGCTAGAAAAGACCTTGTACTTTGTGGACTATTTTGAAGGGTAGAATGAGAGATTTACATTTTATTGATACATAATGATGAGCAACTTGCAGACTTTGAAGTGAGATGAGACATTATACAGATGATATTCTGAAATTAATGGGCTAACTCTATATACAGTGGTCTGAAATGGAGAGGTCCTGAATGCCAGGGGGTTAATTAGATAATGGCAGGAAAGATAGACAGGAAATAAGTGCAGAGTGCTAACTAAAGTCTTGTACTCTCATTTTCCCCAGTATTTAAGTTAACCTCCCAGTTAAGCATCTGGCCTATGTATAGGAAGGTGATTGTAGTGTTGTCAAGAATATTAAGGAAACTAAGCAGGGCTTTGTAGAAGGATTACAAGTGTGAAGTCAGTGTAGATAATTTAGTGAGGCCCTGTCTTAAAAGAAAATAAATAAAAAGGGCTGAGAGTGTAGTTGACTGGCAGAACACTCCTGGCTTCAATTGCCAGTACCCATCCCCCCACCAAAAGAAGAGAAGAGTTTGTAGAAAGGGGAAATTTTGACTTGTAGATGATGAATGTTAATGTGGCAGGTTGAGCAGTTTTGGAAGGACACATTGGTGAGCAGTTCTGAACACAGCCATCCTGACTGCTCTGTGATCTGCTGCTGTGTTCTGGGTACCTGTATCAGGATGTGTAGATAGTAACTATCTTAATACACGTTGGGTGGATGACTTGAAAGAAATGTATAATAAGGCCCTGAAATTTAGCTCAGTGGTTCCAGCACCTGCCTTGCAAGCACAAGGACCCAGGTTTGATCCCCAGTAACTCCGTACAACAATGTCAGGCATGGAGACTCATGCCCACCAACAATTAGAGGCACATCCCACAGTGCTGGGAATGGTAACTATGCCTGTAATCCCAGCACTTGGGAGGCAGAGGCAGGAGGCTTGCTGTGAGTTTAAGGCTAAGCTCAGGGCAAGCCTGAATTACAAAAGGGAGGCCCTGTCTCAAAAAAAAAAGGAAAAGAAAAAAAGTATAATAATTGCAATTTTGCTGAGGATTAAGAACAGCTGCAAGTTTCTTTGTGCAAAGACAGGAGTTCAAATCTATGACAATGTTTCATTTTCTGAGCATGCTATGAGAAGGAAAGACAAAGGAAAAAGAAAGAAAATGATTGAGAACTGAGTTTTGGGCATCTTCCAATGAGGGAGTGTAATATGAGAAGAATTCACAAAGAATGTATATAGATCAGATAGTAGTTTTGATACATAACATTTCTGTAAGTTTAAACTTTAAAAGTATAATTTTACCTGTTAAAGTTTTATCTACAAACATTTTCAGTGGTGGGTTTAGAAAGAGAAAAGTAGGTTTTGAATTCTATCACAAGTTTTAAGAATTTGATTATGTGAGAATTAAATATGCTTGGGTGCTATCATTTTTTTGGTTAGGTTGTAATGGAAAGTGAGGAATCTCACTGTGTGTTCCATATCAGATCTGTTGTGCTGGTGTCTGGTTTGCCCAATGCATGAATCATTTGGGTCATGTGTAGATGTCTATGAACATTGAATAGCCTGTTTACTTCGTGGGCTTATTTTGCCCTACCTTGAGTATACAAAAATTATTGGAATCCAAATTAAAAATATTAATTCAAAGCTAGTTGTATATAATTGAGTGCTAGTAAATATTTCTTGTGAGTTTCCAAAAGGGATTTTTAGCCATAGCATCAAGAATATACCATCCATGTATTTCCTACAATAATAGCAAATGAAATCTATTTTTATCCTCTTTAAAATAATTTTGGAGACATTGTCCTTGAAATCTTCACCCACTTGAGACAATAATTAGAGCTTTTGGCATTAATATGCTCAATCCATATCTGAATTTGCATTATAAATACTTAAAATCTATTAAAATGGGAAATGATGTTGGAAATATTCTCTTGAAATTTCTGATTCAGTATACTCAGTGCCAAAAGTCTGCCCACCTGATGGCTAACATCCACTGACTGCTACAATTTTTTTCAAGACTGACACAGTTCTTTTCTCTAGTGTTCCAAAAATAGACTACTTGGTCTTTCAAGTCATACATTTAGCTAAAGCATATATATTTTTTTTTAAAAAAAAGTACCTCAACATGGAGCAAAAGTTTTTTTTTTTTTTTGAGACAGGGTCTCTTTTTGTAGTTCAGGCTGACTCTGAGCTCAGCCTCAAACTCACATCCCAGCAATCCTCCTGCCTCTGCCTCCCGAGTGCTGGGATTACAGGCGTGAGCCACCACGCCCGGCACTGTGGTATATGATAATGATTGCTGCTGGGGTGAGTCTCCACGCCCAGTGTTGTTATGTGGTTACCGGGGATAGAACCTGGGCCCTTGTGCTTGCAAGACAGGCGCCGGAACCACTGAGGTATATCCCTGGCGCCAGCAAAAGTATTTTTTGATTCACATATATATCTTGTGGAAACCAAAGGAGAAAAAACTAATCTTTCATGCACTGATTTTGTCATAACTGACCTTCTTGACAGTGATGCTGTAATCTGTTTATCAAGAACTGTGCAGCATTTAGAAAATTATTACTTGTTGAAGGCTGGGGGCTTAGCTCAGGGGTTCTGGTGCCTGCCTTGCAAGTAGAAAGTCCTAAGTTTGATCATCAGTACAAAAAAAAAAAAAAAGAAAAAGAAAGAAAGAAAAAGTAAGGAAAGAAAGAAAGAGAAAGGAAATTGATGAAAATTGGCACAGGACCAAATTTTTTTTTTTTCTTGCCAGCAATCCAGATTACTAATCTAATATTTTTAGGGTAGTAAACTGAAATACTACAAACCTTCCTTATCTTGAATTATTCTTTTTGGTTTAGAATGAAGAGAAACTTCACCTATGTTGGTAGTCACCAAAGCTTGATAAAAGAGCATTTTTATTTCATAAGATAGTTAGCTAAAATCCATCATAAATTAATAGTTACATAGACTCTTCCTTTAGTAAGTCACATCAAAAAAAGGAATGATTGATCTTATACCAAACATGACTCATCATATCTTTTATTGAGTTATCTAAGATTAACTAGAAATTCCACAAAGAAACATCATACTGCTCTAATAAAAATCTTGAAAATATTCAGAATGCAAAGTTTAATGAGAATCAACAGAGAAACATAGTTTTTACTTTTTATAATTTAAAAGGGAATTTTGCAGAAAATTATGATTGAGGGGTTTAGTTATAGATTTCAATAATTTCCACGCCATGTGTGAGATATAGAACATAATTTTTGTAAGATTTTTAAAGATTTTTTATTTTTATATTTTTTACTAAAATATTCTCTAAGAGGGTTAGTTGCTATCATTGTTTTATAGTTTTAGACTTCGACCATACTGAAATAGTGGGTCCTCATCTTTTTATGGTGCTTTTGACCCTTCATTTTATATTAGCATTTTCTCATTTTGAGAAAGTTTTATTCACCAAGAATAACAAATACCTAGTTATTTTCACAAAACAAAAATAATCCACCCATCAAAAAACAACCGGAGGTTCAGATGAAAGCCTGACGTTACTTTTACAGAGCTCTAGAATCTAAGCTGCTTGAAGGAGACACTCTTATTTTTTGGCTACTCCTCTGAGTTAGAAAATGCACTGAATCAATGCTCAGAAAATATCTACTACGCAGGCAAATGAATTCCTTTTTGATGTCATACGTGACATCAAGAGGAGACAAGGAGTGGTGAGACAGGCTCTTTCAGACTTGCATGAGTTCCACTGAGCAATTTTAAAGGTAATTTTCCAAATACAGCTATCCATTTAGACTCATTTAATGGTTCCTGGCGCCAAGTCCAAGTGATCTTACTTTTTAATTTGCATTCTAACTTGCATGGTCAGAATGAACTACAGCCATGAAAAAAGCAATGGAAGATGCACAGTAAACAGCTTTTGTGAGACACATACCCACTGTTTTGTATAATAGTAGATTCAAATTTTGTTGATCTTTAAAGCATAAAACAGTTTTTGCATTTTATAGCTAATACATTTATTAAAGTAGCAAGCATTGCACAAACTACATGAATGTAATTAAAATATAATTGTTTTATGTTGAGATGAATGTAGTGTTTAATATAAGTGTGTCTTATGCTATTTTCTGTATACTCCCACAACTTAGTAGTATTTGCTTGGGTATTCATGAACTTAATATTGTGAAAGGTACTTGTACATTTAACTTTCTACATCAGCAGTTTTATTATCATGTATATTTTTTGAAGAGTAATTTTCTTGACTTATCTGTCAGAGCGACATCTGAACTTCAAAGGATACATCTGACTCAACCCCTCCTCTGTCCTAGACTATTGTTAAGTGCTATAAAAAGGAAAAGAGACTTTGGACCGGGTGGTTACCAGCATGCCAAATGTAATTGAGGTCAACTAGAAAGATGCAGACAAGTAGAGCCTTGGTGATTTGGCAAGAAGGTGATGGTTAGATGTCCATAAAAGAACAGTTTGTGTATCTAAATGAGGATGGAAACCAAACTGGAAAGCAATGATGAGATACATTTAAAAAACCATCAGACAGAAAAAAAAAATATAAAGTTCTGACACCACTGATGGCCGTGTGGCTGCCAGGAAGTCTCGTACACTAACGGTGGGAAAGTACATGGAAACTAGTTTGGAGGGGCAATAGCCACTATTTACATCTAGTGAAGTTGACACTGCACATAGCCTGAGATCCGGATAGTTTGTTTCTGACTATTGGGGAAACATTTGCCCATGTCCCAAAGAGACATGTACAAAAGTATCTATTTAAAATTATATTTGGTAGTAAAAAAAAAGTAGTAGCAATGTGAATTTCCATTAGTAAGGGAAAGATAAATAATTTATGTTCTATTCATTTGACATCATATTCAGCAAATAAAACAAATGAATTAAGACTATACGCACCAATGTAAATAAATTCAAAATATATAAATCACATATAATACATGAGGTATGATAGAAATAATATTTTAAAATTAAAAAAATTAAAAAAAAATTTTTTATTTTTATTGGTACATTAAATATACACATCATGATTGCACTCCATAATGGGGATTTGTACCAGTATAAGACACAACTTAATTCTCATTTTTTCCCATAGCCCTACCCACCCTACCACCCCCCCATATACATAAAATTTGTTTCCTTACTTTTTTGTTACAATCTCAACATAAAATTTAAAAAATTATTATAATAAAAGATGCATTGCCAGTAAACTCCCTCAAACTACTCTTTCTTTCCTTCTCTTAGAATATACTTATCCTTTCTGTCTCTTCTTGTAGCAGTTGTGGAAGTACTTTTCAAATTTTGTTTGTAGTCATACATATTTGTGGCACATAATGATTACATTCAGTGTGGAGAATTGGTACCTGTATTCATTTTATATCTCTTTGCCCCTCTCCAACCTCCTTCCATTCTTGTCCCTTTACCAGTTGTGAATGGTCCATCTTTTTGTTTCCTGCTGTATTTCATTTTGTTCTTTAATTTATTTCTACTTTGGATTACATCAAATTAAAAAGCTTTTAACACAGGAAACAATGAAAAGTTAAAAGACAACCTACAGAACAGGAAAAAAATTTGGGGAGACCTTTCCTATGTCTCTAGTTAGACAGCCACTGTTATGGCTATCTTGATATCCTGAATCAATTCAAAACATTTACCTTTTGGGTGCATTTCAACTTTAGAGAAAGGTTAGAAGTTACACAAAAGCAGATATGGTGGCTAAGACAGATGAGGACAAGCCACACTGTTTTTATCAGACTACTTTTGCGGTGGGTGGCACTGAGTAATAGATTTCACTATAATTTTTCAGTTACATCTTGTAAGAACAATCATGAAAGAGGAGTTCCAGAAGTGCTTCAGAAAGTAGCAGGAATGATAGGATATGTGCTTGGAAGTATTTTTAGAAAATTAATGGTAGTGTGTCTTTGACTAATAATTTTTTAAAAAATAAATATTAATGGCATTTTGATTACCTTTTGCACTTAATGAGAAAATTTGAAATTGGCCTTATAGTGTGATATTATGCACTGTAAAAAACACTTGTACAGTCTGCCTTTAAAAAATAAGCATGCAACTGATAAAACTACAAACATTTAAATTTAAGTAGTAAGAGTTTCCAAAACCTGAATGGAAAAGGTTCAGAATAGTAGTTGTTTGGTGTGCAGAAGGATTGACAGAAATTTTGTAAAAATATGAAACCAAGGAGAGCTACCAAAAACTTTTAAAACTACATTTGGAATGTTTCTTTTAACCATCTGAGTTAGATAGTAACATATGTTCATTTAGAAGATACACAACTTGTAATTTGATTCTGTTTTTATAAATGTGCAAAATATTTCATTCAAACATAAAAATGTAAATGAAGACCACTTTTAAATATGGGGAAGCCTACCTAGCTGTATTTGAAACTGGATTGTGCTAAGGAAGAGGGAGAATTAAAAGGTTGTTGAGAGATTGAGAATAAGACCTTTTTCCGGTGAGAACTTGCATATCCTTTTTTTTTTTAAATTATCTTTATTGGTACATTAAATATACACATCATGATTGCACTCCATAATGGGGATTTGTACCAGTATAAGACACAACTTAATTCTCATTTTTTCCCATAGCCTTTTATAGGACCGACACAGACTGAGCTCAGCTGCACCACCTCTGTCCACCTTCTGCTGTGATATTCTGTGTGCTTTGTCGTTATATTTTTGATGTTAAGCATAGGGCTTGATACACAATCAGTTTTTGTAGAGAGAAAAGGAAGAAGTAAAAAAGATTCCAATCTTTGTATAAAAAGAGGAAAGAAAGAGATCCGTAGGAAGGCAGTGACAATAGAAATGAATTGGAAGAGGGAACATAGTTCCATGCAATGAACAGACAAAAGGTAGTAGTGTTTATTCTCTGTCCCCCAGAAGGTCACATCCTGCTATCCAGAATGGAAAGGCTCGAAGGCTGGACATTTCTTTTCTTTTTGAAACACTTAAATCATGGTCCCTTAGTACAGGAGCCTAACTATATCCCTAAGGCTTAAATTCAATAATGTTGTAAGGGAACAATGATAATTTGGGAAAAATAATTGCCTAAACAGTAAGGAAGAGATAACTTGCAGTAGCATGTTAGAAGAAAGCAGAGATAAAGGGTATTTTGTAAAGCTCAGGATGAATTATAGAGTTGGCAAATGCTTGTTGATTAATTAATTGATAGGACTGAGCTGAGTTAGACAACTCTATAGTAAGCACTTTCTTTTGCATTGATGAGAGGAATATGCGGCCCTACACGCTGAACGACTTCCACATACAAATTGTCTCCAGGAACAATGGCTTGTGTGCTTTGAACTATCTTTCACATGCTTCAGATAATAATAATAGTGATATCAACTCTCCAGAACTATTCCCAGGGCCTTCAGTTAGAGTCAACCTTATTTCAAATCTTGCATTTAATATTACTCTGATATCAAAGTACCAAGAGCAGAGAAAGCATTAACTATAGGTTATATGTAACTGCATTGCTGCACATCACTAAATACCAAATAATTATGAGATAATTTCTCACACTAAACAATCTTAACTTCCATGTACTAGAAAGCAGATCTTAAGATTTTATGAGAGTACAAAGCATTTCAGTGTTAGATGGCTGCATCTGATGGGCAGTCAAATTCTTTGAGGGTAGTTAGAATGTGTGCACTGCATTTTTTTCATTGACAAGAAATTCTGAAACTACCCAGTAAATGCATGTATCTACAGAATATTTAAAAAGGTGAATTTTGACTAATACGTGGCAAAATTTAATCATGCGCATCAGCTACCCAAGGTATATACCACTTTGGCCATATTTTATCATGTGCTTATCAAATATTATATCTAAAAATATAATCATGTGATACATTTTGGAAACATGAAATAGTTCAAATCTGGGTGAAGAACTCCATTTCTCATGGCAGTTCCAGCTCACCATATCAGTTTCTGAAGGGTTGCAACCAAAGAGTGATTTCTATGTTTGTTTTAGTGATTAAAAGATATCTAAAGAACAATAATACTTTCTGACACAATAAAATTATAAGACATTCACGTTTTTGTCCACAAATAAAATTTTATTGGAACACAGCCATCCCCATTCATGTGTGTATTGCCAGTGAGTGCTTGTACACTACAGACTTGAGTAGTCATTGCAAAACTCATGTGGCCCACAAAACCTAAGATATTTACTCTGTGGCCCTTTGCAGAAAAATGTTTGCTGACCCCTGGTCTAAATATATTATTTCATAATTTTGCAGTACTTTTCCTCCGAGAGATTGGCATAAACAACTCGTGGGGCCCCTTTACAATCTTGGGGTTTGGCTAGTCATTATCCATCATATTAATAGTTCTCCCAAGGCCACAAGACAGAAAAAAGACAATTATCCAACAGTCATCCTTGTAAGAAGTCATGGTAATAATCATGGAGAATTTTGTGAGCACAGTCAGAGGAGCTACTGAAAGTCCACTTCAATTACAGGTCTCTGGGCTTTGCTTGGAGAAGAGGTTTCATCTAACCAATGTGTTGAGAGTGCTTTACAAATAATATTGCTGGTTAGAGACAAAGAAAATAGAGTCGGTATTTGGTTAGAACCCAGGACTGAAGCTGCTAAATGAATATTTGGTTTCTTTTTTCCTTATTCCTTTGATGGCAGGATGTAGAGCTGAACTTTGGTGTTTCTTTAGTGGTTAAAAGCTCAATTAAAAAAATGTTCTGTGAAATAAGCTGTAGAAGACTATATAGAGATTGTTGTATTTGTGTACTTGTTTAATTGCTGAGTTGTGAATGCTTCTTACTGTAAAAAGATCAACACCAAGTAGGTCTGTATGTTTTTGTATCAATGTGCTGATGTTGGTTTGTTCCACCAGGCACTGAATGTCAGACAGAAAGGGCCCACATACTATAAAATAGCCATAAATCCATTAAGGACACAAGGAGAAAACTCTTCTTGGGTTCTGACCACATCTCCTTTACTGAGAAAATCCAGAAATGATGTTTTCCTAGTAAAACTTATTTTCAATTAACAAACTTTATTGGAAATGCCTAACATTGCTATTGGCTTACCCATCTCTTTCAAACAGATGTGATTTTGTGTTTTCATAATTGTTGGATTCAGAAATACCTACATGAGGTAGAGCCTTTTTTTTAATGTCATGGCTCTGGAACTTTTGCTTCTTTTGATGCCATCGCAGGCTATTTAGAGCAACTAGTGGACTAGTCAAGCTCAGAAAGGCTGAAAAAGCACAATGGAAATGATTGTTTTGCTATTGCTTCTGGAAAACTCCAAGAGAAGTGTGACACTGCTGTGCTCACCTCTTGACACAGCCTGAGTCAAATCTTCTTCAATCTAGAATTTTATTTACTCATTTAAAAGATTTTTTTCCTTGAAGTGGAATTCATATGTGAAACTCATGTATTGAAATCCTAAACCTTCATGCATCAAAAAATGGACTTTTTTGAAAGTAGAATCATTGCACTTAGAATTAGGTAAGAGAAAGTTACCCTAATGTGACACTAATCACCATCACTAGTGTCCTCATAAAAGGTAAAGAAAGAATAGACACTTGCAGAGAGAGACTTTCACTGAGGTCGTAGTCAAGAATCAGATGATGTTCTGAAATTCAAGAGGGGCCAAATATCACAAGCAAAGTACTAGGAGGTGACAAGAACTAGAAAACAGATCCTTCTCAGAACCCTCAGAATGAATCAACCATGCCAATACCTGCATCTTGAAAGGCCAGCTCCAGAACTCTGGGATAATAGTATTTTATTACTTCTGTCACTCAGTTTGTGAAACTCTGTTATGGAAGCTCTAGGAAATTCATATGATAGTCCATCAAACTGACCCATATTTTCAAGCTAGACCCTAAAATACACAGAAATTATATTTTGAAGAGATGTCATCTGACTTCTAATAATGATTGTTAAGTAGTGCAGTAAAAAGTTCAGAAACTAAAGACATTTGGCTTTGGCTCCATATTATATAGAAGTATATATCTATAGAGAGTGGGACCTCAGTTCACAAACTTCATTTGTTCTATGATTTTGGAAAGGATGGCCCTGTGTATGTTGTGTAGGAAGGATAGCTGTTTGTCTCTTGATGTAGAGTTTTGATCAAAATTAAAATTCTAACAAATGCTTCTGTTTGTGAGCCAAATTGTTTGCAAACAAATGCATTTGTGAATGGAACTCTCTGTCTCTCAACTAATTCATATATACTTCCTTAATCCCAGTATCACACACCTTAGATGCAGCCACCTTCCAAAGGTAGTTCGACCTATAAGCTCATGAGACTCTTTAGGGGTCATCTAGATACATGCCATGGAATTTATTTGAACATATTATATGTTCATATATATATATATATATACACACTATATATAGTATATATACTATATTATATTAATATGCTATACTATATTACTATATATAGTATATATACTATACTATATTACTATATATACTATATTATACTATACTATTAATTTACTATACTATACTATTAAATTAATATACTATATTATACATAATATATATAAATATACTATATATAAATATATATTTTATATAATATATTTTAAAATATATAATATATTTTAAATATATAATATATTTCAAATATATATAATCTAATATATATATTTCAAATATATATAATGTAATATATATATTTGAAACAAATATATACAATATTGCTAGATATTTACAACTATGGATTCTCTAGAGTGCTCTAAAGGGAAAAAGACTTCCATTCTTTTGATCTTAGTCAGCTCAGGCTACTGTAAAGAATAGCACAGACTGCCTGGCTTAAAGGACAGAAATTAATTTTCTCACAGTTATGGAGGTGGGTAGTTCCTGACGAGAAGGCCAGCAGTGGACAGTGTTAGGACAGCTCTTTCTGGGTGCTGCATCTTCTTCACATATCCTTTCTGTGAAGTCTGTGCACAGAGTGAGAAAGAGATTGATGTCTCATTTCCTTTTATAAGATTGGGCATCTTATGACCATGTCCAACCTTTATGTCCTCGTTTAACCCTTAGCACCAACTTCTGGGCTCTATCTGCACCTTGGGGATCAGGGTTTCAGTTTGAATTCTGAGAAGACACCGATATTCATCAATGCTTTCTTTCCTCAGATAACACCTTCTTTGCAAACTTTCCAGCCATTCTATCTAAAATAAAACTAAGATTCTGAATGTTTCCAATACTCACTTTAATTAGTTATTATGTTTGTTATCCGTTTCTCCAACTAAAATGTTGCTTTACAAACTTTATGTTTTGTTCACTGTTGTATCTATAGTCCTTGGGAAATACCAACTATACACAATTAAATTTGTTTTGTGAAGAAAAATAATACATTTCACATAGGGCCATGATAGGAAAGAGTGGGTGAGATACATCTCGGATAATGAAGAGTAGAGCTATGAAACTTGAAAAATATGACAGTATCCATGAGGATGTGCTCCAAGAAGAACTAGAAAAGAATTTGATATGGTTCAGAAAGTGAGAGAGGATCTGACCAGAATCCAAGAAGGAGAAAAGGGCTGACATAGGCTGGAGAGGTAGACAGGGGCCACTTAGAAGGCTACTTCGGAGGCCAGGCTAGGGGATTTTCCTTCTTTCCCTTTGTCCAGGACAAAATCCATTGGAACTCATTTAGTGAGGGAGGGAGATGATCTGACATAGCATTTCTAAAAGCAGCACTAGTCTATGTTAAGAGGAACAGTTGAGTGTGGCTAAGAATGGCATCAGAGAAAGAATGGCATCAGAGAAAGTATTATCATCATCCGGACAAGATATGAGGATAACTTGGATTATATTATCCTCCTTGGCAAAACTCTAATTTATTTTGCTGATACCAACTTTATCACTAGCTCTTGCCAGTGTCTATAGCTGTAATACAGGCAGCAGTCTGGATATATTCTTCTTGGTTGGCTACCACTCACTGGTGCAGTATGAGGGTGGTTGGAGTTTAGTAGTGAATGTTGACTTCGGTGGTTTTTATTTTACCAGCAGATTCTCAGCACACTTGATAAACTGACGGGACCTGAGAGTGAGGATTAGTATTGACTTGGTGCTCTCTAATCATGATCTGCATCTTTTCTGTGCTGACATTTCTTGGGAATATGATTATGTGCCTGGAGAATAACCAATACAGGTATTCTTTTTTTTGGGGGGGGGGGGTTTAGGTTTTTTGAGACAGGGTCTCGCTTTGTGGTTCAGGCTGGCCCTGAGCTCAGCCTCCAACTCACATCACAATCCTCCTGCCTCTGCCTCCCGAGTGCTGGGATTACAGGCGTGAGCCACCACGCCCGGCACTGTGGTATGTGGTACTGGTTGCTGCTGGGTGTGAGTCTCCACACCCAGTATTGTTATGTGGTTA
>PVIR01003746.1:0-25355 GCA_004026965.1 Petromus typicus | reverse complement strand
CCTATCTGTGACCTATTTATTTCACTTATGAGGATATCCTCAAGGTATGTCCATTTCACATTTAACTTTCAACAGTCATACCACACATGGAAAAAACACACACATGAACCTACTAGTCCGACTATTTTAAGCTACACTTGAGATTCTCATGAAACTCAGAAAATTTAAATGATCATTCTAAGAGAAAATACAGTACAACAAATAAAGAAATGGTCCCAGACACTTGAGCCTGGGAATAGCACAGAAAAGAGTCATATAAATACACACAAACAATAGAGAGAAGAAAATTTCTCAAGGCTTTCATAAAAAGAAGACATTTTGTGGAGCAGAGAGTAGAAGACAGTTGTAGGAAACCCATGATTCTGCCCATGCCAGTCGTGAATGGCCACAGTTGCAAAGGGATAAGTAGCCAGAGTGATGGTCTTAGTCTACTTCTGTTCCTATAACCTGAGGGCTGTTTTGGCTCTTGACTCTGGCAGTCTAGGAGCTGGTGAAGGCCTCATACTGCTTCACGTCATGGTAGAAGGCAAAAGGGAAGCAGGTACACGTGGAAGAGAAGGAAGGACCAAGACAGCGAGATGTTTCATGATAATTCAGTCTCGTGAACACGAATCCATTTACCATGAGAGTCCTCTAGTCTCATGCTAGAGATGGGAGCTGGGAAGTGGCTCCCACTTTAACACAGCTATGTTATCAACCCCATTTCACCATAAGTTATGGCAGCAACAAAGCATATCCAAGCCATCACAAAGGTGAAGTCAGTCTCAACGTTGCTATGTCAAAAGAGTTCCCACCAGGGTCTCATCATTGTGGATACTGTGATGGCTTTGTAGAAACTGGTTGTGCTGGACAGGAAGTATGATCATGCTCACCCACGTGTCCCCAGTGCCTGACACACCATACATAGCACAAAACATGCAATGAATATTTGTGTAAGGAAGGAATACATGATATCGATCTGCCATGTGTGTATCAAAATCCAGCATTCTATGGAAATTACCTAAGGACCAGGCTCAGGTCACTGATCTCCCACCCTGAGCCTTCTCCAAAGCCTGACTGTGAACTCAAGATGTCAGAGAAGACAGACATTGCAAATTCTGATGTTCTCAGAGCTCTTTTATCTGAGAGACATGGGCAAATGTTGATGCTTGAGGATTGTATGTAAGTGGTTTTGCTTTTAGTACATAAGAATATCTTTGAATTTATTTCCTTGAAAACAGTATGTGAATGAACCCTTTATGTTCTAATAGCACGTATGGATCTATGTAAGGAGAAGCTTGTGTATTTTATTTGGCAGGAACACATGTTAAAATAACTGTTATAAAGTAGAATAATTACCCTTTGAAACTGAGCTACCTACTAATTGGAAAATGTCTTGTATTAGTTTCCTCTTGGTGCTGTAACAAATTTAATAACAACACAACACTGGTGTATTATTTTACTTCCTTGTAGGCTGAAAATTTGACCCAGATGTCGCTGGAATGAAGGCAGGGTGTTGGAAGGGTTACTGTATTCCTTTCTGTAAGTTTTAGGAAATGAAATGATTTTTTCAAGGCTTTTTTACTTTCTAGGAAGCATCCTACATCCCTTAGCTTATGGCCCCAGCCTCTGTTTCTCAGGCATTGTGTTTTCGACCATTTTACTCCAGTGATATCTTCTTATCTTGGTTGATAAAGTTTCTTCTGTTTTAAAAAAAGCCTTGTGATGAGATTGGCCTATTTGAGTAATCTATTACTATCCCCTTACCTAATAAGAAGTGCAGAAATGTGAATCACATTTGAAAAGTCACCTTTGCCATGGAAGGCAATGTATTTACAGTATTAGGGACGAAGACGTGAACGTTTTTTCAGAATCATTACTCCACCTACCTCAGACCCCATAGGACACCTGTATTTTAGGAATGTTTTGGGATGTGGGTTAGTGCAGAAATGCTTCTTTTTCCATAACAGAGTGTCTCTGTCCTGCGATTCAATCAGACAAATGCTCATATAGCAAATGCCAGAGGTTACAAAGAATGTACTGCTTAGAGAGGAAAAGGACTGAAAGTTTTATTTATAAACATGGTGCCTCATTTAGCCTAAAAATGTTGAAATGAGATTTTGTTCTTCCCATGAGGATTTGACAGAGAAATAACTGTTTCACCATTAACTGGTGTGCTCCTTGCTTCAATTACAAATTCCGCCACCTCATTCTCTATTAGGACTTTGGCATTAGTTGATGTTATTGGAGTGTATGGATATTTGGGCAGTGGAGAATTTGAATCCTAAGATTCCAGAGTTAGTTGTTATCTATCATGAGAAATACATCACTTTGACTGCATTTGTTTAAAAAATAAGACAAAAACAGATTCCAAACTACAGTATTATTGACATAAATTAATGATATTAAAACCAAATACACAGGGATTCTGAAGAGGAATGGTACAATTTAATTAAGGGGTTCAGTCGGTCTATTTTCACACTCTGTGTGTCAGTTACTTGCAGAGAAACATTAATAATCTGAGACAAGTGTGACCTATATTCGTCTGAGTATGTAAATAACAAAGTCCTTTTGCCAAAAGTTAGAACTGCTTATAGCCCGTGGAGAATGTCATAGTAGCTATTTTTATCCTGTCGTTTCTCTGACTCTTATGTAAACATCATTTGAAGAGGATTATCTGCAAGCAGGAATTAGTTAGCATTAAAACTAAGATATCCTCACCAAGCTTTCAACAGAGATACCATTTTCCAAATTGACATGTGGTCAAAGGCCTTCAGGACTGCAAAGATACCATGATGTCGAAAGGGAGACCTATGCCTAAGCCAGCAAAACATCCTTGCTCTCTATACAAATCTCAATGAGTATAATAAATCCCATGTGTCTTCCAAGGTTGTGTGTGTGTGTGTGTGTGTGTGTGTGTGTGTGTGTGTGTGTGTGTTGAATGTCCTGGCCAGCAAATAGGCAGTTTCACTATAAATCACTAAAAGTATTGCTTTGTCTTCCAGAATATGTAGGAAGTGGAACTGTTTATGTAATTACGTGCCTGTGATACTTGTCAGCACAGAAGCATTGCTGTGGCTCTAGGAACAAAAACCTCAAATGACAACAAAAAAAACCCAGGAATTCAAAGGCCTCAAATATTTTTGCTGTCAATGGAAGTCGTGTGTCCTGCGTCTGTTTCCTTAGTGGGAGGGGAAAGGTCACACAGTTTGGTTGTTGAGTGAGGCCTCAAAGAAAAAAACCCTCATTCTGTATTCTGACACTGCCATTTTTCAGTTGTGTGATTTTTAAGAATGTCACAAAACCTCTAGTGACCTCCAGTTTTTCATCTGCAGCATGAGGAGAGAAATCATACTTACTTCATAGGACTGTTGAGAAAAGCAGGCCATTTGATGTATGTGGAACGCTTAGAACAAAAAACCCTCTCACGGACTGAGCATGACAGCAGTTACCATACTGCTGGTTTGCGATCATTTTGCAGGTCAAATATTTTTGTAAAGAGTTGGGCAAATAATTTTTTAGTAAATTGCAATGCTCTTAAGAGATCTACATATCGGAATGCAAATACAGAAAATGACTTAAATAGTGGAAAAGGTACCTCATGCTCAATAAACTCACATCTCCTATACTTGCAGAGCATTGGGCCATGTTTGTGACTCTCCAGTGTTTGATCAAAGTTGTGTCATCATAGAAATATACTCCTACAACACTTACACAGGCTGGGATTAAGATTAGGTGAATGAAGTGCTAAATTCATGCTCCAGTAACAAAAACCAAGAAAAAGAAACAACCCAGCTGAACAACATTCCATTACTAGGGACCCATTCTTGTAATACTCCACATATGTTCCTCACATATTTCACAACTACTCTAAGTACTTGTAGGTACTTCTAAAATGCAGACTTCTAGGCACCATGCAGAACTACTACATCTTTTATGGTAAGTTTATGAGCTCTTACTTTCTTTCTCCTTAGTTCTTCATAATTCCATCCTTCAAAACTTGGCACTGTGAGGAACTTTTTTATCCTGTCAGCCTCTATGTCTGTATGGACTTGTTTCTCTTTTATGTTCTAATTTCTGGAGAAAATATTTATAAATGTAACACTTCATGGTAATCTTCGCTTTAAAGTGTGAATGGCGTGCCTCAAAGCACTTATGTATTTTATACTCATGTTATTCACATGTCCTTTATTATGAAAGTACTGAATTTTGGTCAGTCAGATATTTCATTTCAAAGGTAATATTATGGCCACTTATAATTAATATGATTGTCAGTGCAACTAGATTTATATCTGTCATCTTTCAATTTGTTTTCTTTAGAAAGGTATTTGAGACATTTTATACCTTTCTATCCTTTGCTTCTTTTATTTCTTTTCCTACTTTTACTGTACTGATTAAATGTCTTATAATTTTATTACATCTCCACGTATAGCTTTTTCTTTTAAAAAAGTGAATGTTTCCATCTTCCTTTTCTTCTACTAGAGAGAAGATACAATATTTACACATCTGTGACCTATTAACTTCGTTTATGAGAATGTCCTCAAGGTACATCCATTTGCTTATGAATGACTCAATCTTATCGTTTTTAATGGCAGAGTAATACCCCATTCTATAAAAGAACCACATCTTCTCTATCCATTGTCCGGTTGATAGATATTCCAGTTGTTTCCAGGATTTAGCTATCATAAACTGAGCTGCTATAAGCATGGGTGCACATGTGTCCCTGTGATATGAGTCTTTTAATTCTTTTGTAAGTGAGTGCTAGTATATATACTTGATACTGTGAAATAGAAAATATTTAAAAGAAAACAGAGTGTAGGGGTAAATAATGAGGGGAAAAAAAGAATGTGATAGTAATAAAACAATGAAACAAAGCTGTTTCTCAGACAGTGGGCTACTATGAGGAGTATATGAAAAGCTTAAAAAATACTACTCCCAAATTTAAAGACCCAACTCAAAAATGGGCATCTGAAATGAACAGATTTTTTCAGAGGAAGAAATAAAAGCAGCTAAGAAGCATATGAATATATACTTAATATCACCAATCATTCGAGAAATGCAGATGAAAACAACACTGAGATTTCATTTCACTCCACAAAGAACGTCTACTATCTCAGAATTAGCCAGCCTGAAATGTTGGTGAGGCTGTGGGGAGAAAGGAAGCCTTCTCCATTGTTGATGGGAATGGAAATAGATGCAACCACTGTGGAGATCAGTGTGGAGATTCCTCAAAAGACTAAGATTAGAGATCCCATTTGATCCTGCTATTCCTCTGCTGGGAATATACACAAAAGAATTAAAAGATTCATATCACAGTAAGATATGTGTACTCATCTTCATAGCAGCTCAGTTTGTAATAGCTAAATCTTGGAAACAGCCTATGCCTGTCAACTGGAGACTAGATAAAGAGGATGTGGTTTCTTTATAAAATTTAGTATTACTCTGCCATAAACAATGATAAATTTTGAGTCATTTATACTCAAAAGGATGTACCTCAAGGATATACTCATAAGTGAAATAAATAGATCACAGATATGTAAATGCCATATCTTTTCTCTGGTATGAGAAACTGAAGATATAAATGAGCTTTGGAGTGTATGAGAGATATTGTGAAATAGAAAATATTCTAAGGAAAAGGGGGTAGGGGTAAGTAAAGAAGGAAAGAAAACATTTGATGATAAAAAAGGAAGCAAAACTTATGTATAAAAGGCTGAGGGCATTGTGTTGGTGGGCAGGGGAATAGGAAAAAATGAGAATTGTCATGTCATATACTTGTACAAATTGAGTGTGATCATGTTGTATATATAAAATGTACCAATAAAATCAATTAAAAGAAAAGTGGTTATCCCTGGGGTTCATCATGTACATCTTGAGCTTTTATTTGTCTTTAAATAATATAGTTTCACTACACATGTATTTAAGAACCTGAATATATTTCCATCCCTAATGTCCTTGTATTATTGCTATTCATTTACAAATATTATTAAACCCATATAATACTGTTAGTAATTTATTCACAACTATGAGTTATCTCCCAAGCAGAAGTTAGAAATGAAAAATGGTTATGCTCTTATACTTACTATTTTGAATGTTAAGTTTTTATGTAGATTCATATTTCCCTTCAGCATCATTTACCTTTTGCCTGAAAAATTATTGATAACAAGTTCTCTCTGAACTTTGAAAAAATGTTTTAATTCAGGGCTACTTTTGATGCAAATCTTTGCATAGGATCCTTGGTTAATAGTGTTGTCATGTTAGTGATTTAAAGATGTCACTTTGGTGTCTCCCTGTTTCCATCATTTCTCACAGAATATACACTCTTGTTCTTACTGTCGGTCTTTTCACAAGTAAAGGTTTTTTTTGTTTTAAGTTTTTTGAGACAGGGCCTTGCTTTGTAGTCCAGGCTGGCCCTGAACTCAGCCTCAAACACACAACAATTCTCCTGCTTCTACCTCTGAAGTGTTGGCATTACAGGCGTGAGCCACCACACCTGGCACTGTGGTATGTGGTTCTGATTGCTGGTGGGTGTGAGTCTCCACACCCATTGAGTTATATGTGGTTACTGGGGATTGAACTAGGACCTTGTTCTTGCAAGGCAGGCACTGGAACCACTGAGCTAAATCCCTGGCCCTTCACATTTAAAGCATTCATCTGTGGAAGTTTCTAAGAGTTCCTCTTTATTACAGATATTGAGCAATTTGAATATTTCTTAGGATTTTTCTTAGGATGTGCTGAACTTCATGAACTTGCAAGGTTTGTAGTTTGCCCTGGATATGAAATATTTTTTGTAATGTTTTTTCAAACATTTCCCTATGCTTTATACTAAATTAGAACACAATCTTTCCCACAGGTCACTTTGGCTGTGTTTATAAGTAAGCCTTTTTTCTCTCTACGTTTCACCTGCTGTATTTTCTATCACTGTTTCTTCAGATTTTCTGATGTCTGCCATGTGCCAACTGTGCTCACTCTCATCCAACTGCATTTCATGTCAGATAGCGTTTGATTTGAGTCTACTTTGTGCTTTGTCCATTTCTCTTCTAATTGTGCTTACATTCTCTTCATCTTTCTTCTTGAACCTATTCGATACAGTCATTGCATTTTTTAATGTCTTTGTCTATTATATCTGTCATTTCTGGGTCTGTTTCTCTTGATATTTTTTTCCTCTTAAAAATAAGCCATAGCTCCTACTTCTTTCCATTCTGATAATTTCTGACAGGATGCTTATGCTGTGAATTTTCTGTACTTGGCTACTAAATTTTGTTTTATCCATTAAATAATATTTGGCTTTATCCTGGGTTACAGGCAAATTATCTGGAATCAGTTTGATATTTTTAAGTCTTTTTAGGGCAAATCCAAGGACAGCTTTGAGTCTGAGACTAACTTACTTTTATTTCAATCACCACTACATGGAGGAATTTGTCCACCTCTTCATGTCTTAGGATTTCTTTGCATGCACTGTTGTTGGTGGAACAAAACCATTCTCGGTTCAAAAACTCAAGGATATTCCTTCTTCAGATCTCTAGAGGTGTTTATTGATCTGTGCAACTCTTCTGTGTTCTATTCTACTAATTCCGCTGCTTTTGCCTCCTTGAATGGCAAATGCTGTGTCCATGCTTTAAGATGGCATTCTGTCTTATTGGTTTCTCTTTGTGGCTTTCAGTCTAGTAAATTTCCAGGCAGTCATCTAGACAGTCACAGGGCTTGTTGTAGTGCATGTCTGAGCTTCTAGTTATCAAATACCTGAAGATCATCATTTCCCCCGTGTTTTTCTAGTTTTCTGATTGTTTAAGGTAGGAAGGTAAATGTGATCTGCATTACTTTATCACTGCTAGCATCAGACACCTCTTTAAGAATTGTATTACTTGGGGCCAGGGATTTAGCTCAGTGGTTCTGACGCCTGCCTGGCAGGTGCAAGTTTCCAAGTTTGATCTCTGGTAACCACATGCCACAGTGCCAGGCATGATGCCTTAGGTCTGTAATCCCAGCACTCAAGAGGCAGAAGCAGGAGGACTGCTTTGAGTTCGGGACCAGACTGAACTGCAAAGCAAGACCCTGCCTCAAAAATGAAACAAAACAAAAGAATAGTATTACTTAAGGTTGGCACGATGGTGCATGTCTGAAACCCCATCACTCTGGGAGGTGGAGACAGGAGTCTAGGCTGGCAAACCCATAACTTAGTGAGACCTTTTCTCAAAAAAATGCATAGGGGACCAGGGATGTAGCTCAGTTGTGCTGTACCTGCTTGGAAAATGCAGGGACCTGAGTTAAATCCCTAGTACTGAAAAAAAAAAGTTTGATTTATACATTAAGGCCATTATTTATGTTATTCAATGCTCATTGAGGTGCTTCTGTTCTCACAAGTTAGTGGAAAAAAGAGAAGTTCAGACACAGGAATTAAATAATGCTGAAGAATCATAGAACAACAGTGGTGGCAAACCTGTGACTCATGTGCCAGAGCCAGATGTTCATCATCATTAAAAGCTATGAAATGTTCATCACTGGCATGGAGGGTAAGACCATGTGGAGGAAAACCCAGCACCCTAGGTTCAAATGCTGTTTCCTCTAATACCCTCATCACCTCTTTGTATTCAGCTCAGCATATATATCAATAACATTATTTAATTCAGAGAGCTGCTATGAGACCCCCTGGATTGACACATCAGGAGCTCAGAACAATGCCCGACAATCAGTAAATCCTCAGTAATTGTTAATGCTTAGTAAATGTCAAAGTTACTTGACTGTCTGGTTGGACAGGGTGGAGTAGGGTCTGAAGTGGGGTCTCTGAGGACCCCAAGTTCATTTGTTTTATACTGTTTCATGCTACTTCCTAAGACAAAACTCATGAACATGTCCTTAGAAAGACTTGATGAAATCTAGTTTTTAAAAAGTTTGGTCTTTGGCTAACACATATACACTGCATGCATTATTTTAGTTTTCAATCTATTCAAGCACAAGAAATATTTATGATGTCAACTTAGCCAACCTCCCAGTTATCCATGTCAATTTAGGAGAAGATGTTGGTCGAAGAATAGAAAAACTGAAACTCAAGTCTTCCAGATTAGCCTGGTCCCTCTAGGAGGCCAATGCTTTGGCAACTTTGGCAAGCAAATATGAGCATATATCTTGGATATATCATTTTCTCTCTCTTTTGAACTTTAGGACACTCTTTTACCTTAAACTCACATTGTACCAGTTCAAATCAAATCCAACTCCTAGCCCATGCAAATGTTTTAGATGTCACCTTTGCTGGAATCATAATGTCCATGGGGGTTGCACTACAGTTTTTGGTAATTTCCTTTCAGGTTCAGAAATATATGAAGAACTGTTTCAATGAATAATTGGTCTCCTTCAGGGATCATATTTCTATTTAGATGTCTAGAGGACAGAGTGCAAAGACATTAACTCTTTTCTTCTTTGAGAGAGAGGGAAAGAGAGAAACAGAGAGGAGAGAGGGAAAGACACACACACACACACACACACACAGAGACATACAGAGAAAGTCTTTATGTGGAGACTGAGGAGCTCAGTGTTGATTCACCTATAAAAGCCCCCAGTTAAGTAAGAAAAAGATAAGTGATCAGAGGCTTAGAGAACCACTCATTCTTTTTTTTTAATAATTGATTTTATTGGTATATTTTATATACATATCATGATCACAATTGACACTAGGAATTTGTACCAGTGTAGGACATGACTTGATTCTCATTTTTTCCTATTCCCCTGCCCACCCTACAACCCCCCATATTTATAAGGTTTGTTTCTTTTTTTTTAACCATCAAATGTTTTCTTTCCCTTCTTTACTTACCCTTGTCCCCCTTTTCCCTTTGAATATCTTCTGTTTCATGGCATCTATTCCACATTCTTTCTCATCAGCCTGTCTACATTGTTCAGGTCTTAGAAACTACTATCTGCTGTTTTCTTACCAACACGACCTTTCCTCAGAATGGTCAGTGATGCTCCTTTCTAATCAGAACAATAATTATTTTAAAGCCAGAGTATTTTTCTAATAATCTAGGGTCACTGTCAAGGCCTTTAAGGGTTTACTTTGTGGAATTTCTTCATTTCTTTTGTGTCTCTGTCATTTCCCTTTAATGATTACATCAGAATGGAATCTCTGCACTTTAATTAGAAGTCACCAGTGTTCTTCACAACTTGCTCCCCAAGCGATGAGGAGCAGCTGGTTCTTCCATGAGGTAGAGGCCTGCTGACGGCCGCTTTCCCTTCTGCCGAGAAGCCCTGGTAGGAATGTACCATGTTTAAATGTAAGTTCCTTTGTTTGTTTATCTGCAATTACATGCTTGACCTTAGCTAAGTGAAACCTGATGAAAGAGATGCAAGACTCACATCACCATCCACTCTTTTTTGTGTGTGTTTTCTTGGCCCACTAAGTATATTTCCCCTAGTTTCTGGCATTTCATTTGAAAATTAATTTGGAGCAAGTTTTCTGTTGCACATTGAAAAACAAATGCATTGTAAGCTATTTTGAGTTTTGCAAACACAGCTTTCCAAAATGGTTAACTTGGTGATATAAAAATAAAGGCTCTCTCTTTTTTTTTTTTTCATAACTACTTTCCTTCTGGAATAGGTAGAAGTGAAAAGTATTTAGATAATCTTTGAATGAAAAGTGCACTGTAGAAGCATCAGTGTACATCAAAGCTTCTCATATTGAGTTTTGGTATTTTGCTAACCGTAGCCTTGATTCCTGAAGCAGTCTCCACTACAGCCTTAGTTCTGTGTTGAACAAAGTGAAGTAACTCTCCAGATGCTAATCAATACTTGTATTGATCTAAGGAACCAAGTAGATTGAAACAAAATGTCAACTTACATAATGGTACTGTCATCACTCCCACGATGATCACATCTGTGGTCATCACCCCATTCTCTGGGGTGGGCTTCTCCATACATTTGAAGTAGAAGTCATTAAGTAATAAACTTTATATAGACTCATAAAGGATTGGTTAAAATCTGGAGCATAGACTACATGAAAGGTTTATTGTGTTTCCATAGCTTCTCATAGGATCTATTTGGGTTTTATAGTTGAATATAACCACTTAAAAAATGGGTATGTGTGTCTCACCAAAGGTCTGAGCCTCACCCAAGACAGACTGAAAACAAATTTTTAGGATGAAGACTAGAGGCGAAACTTTACACTAATCCCATAAATGATTCTGATATGTATCTAGTATTAAGACAGTACTCAAGAAAATCTCAGTTTTTACTTCAGGCAACTTCATTTTGTTATTCATGCCTCACAGAATTATTACATATATTCAAATTAATAGTAACTTAAAAGATTCTAGAATATCTTGGTCGATTTCTTACCCAGAATTTAAATATATGCGCATTTCAATTCAAGACACATACTTTTCATCTTCTCTGTTCATTTCTTTTATCCTTCATACCCCTGTCTCTCTGCCCCCAGTCCCTGTAATTGTTTTGTTTTCTCTTTTTACCTTTCTGTGCCATAATGTGGAAAATAAGCAAAAAGGCTGCACAAGTCTCACAAAAGGTCTGGGTGAGACAGTGATTGCCTCAGTCTTCTTGCAAATATTTCCACTTGGAGAAGTTCTCACAGTCCCCGAGTTGACAAACCTTGGTTTGGTATCCGTTGACTAATGGAAATGTTTATATTTTTTGAAATGTTTCATTTTAAAGAATGTCCTGGGATTTGCTCAAAAGAATATAAAAACCTGCTGTCCCTGTTTCCATTTCCAGACCCAGACATGACCCCAGCACATTGATGCATCTGCTTTTAATTTTACATGTTTCCTATCTTAAGGGCCATCTTCCTGAACTCAGGTTTAAAGTAGCTCAACAAACAGAAAATGGGGCAGCAGAGGAAAGTGGCTTTCATTAAAAAGTGGCAGGACTTATAGAACCATATCTCTGGGATACTGAAAAGATATACAACCTAGACTTTGGTAGAACTGTCTGTATTTCAAGTCCTCCTATTTCCACTTGCCATTACTCCCAGTTGATTTAGTTTCTTATCCAATTGTATTCCTTAAATAGTGCCAAAAAACCTCTGCCTTTGTGTTTTGATTCACTTTTCTCTTCAGGTATGGCACAAAAGAAAGAGATTGTAAAAACTACTGAGCAAACTAAAAAAAAAAGGTATAAAATTGATGAAGTATGAAGAAAAGGTTTGACCCTTGTCATAGTTTCCTCATTGTTGAGGCAAAATACATGATACCCACCAATTAAAGGAGGAAATTTTTATTTTTGCTCACCATTTATAGAAGTTTCAGTTCATAGCCAGCTGGGTACAAGGCAGGTTGGCATAGCAGAGGGCCATTGCAGAGGAGAAACAGTCCCTGGAAGAGCAAGCAGGATGCAGCAAGCAACAGGCAGCCTCCCTTTCCCTTTTGACTCATCCAGGGTAACAGCATTTTGTGTGATGCCACTCACACCCCCATAATCCACACGCACACACCCTAGATCCAGCTGCCTCCCCAAATCTCTGCCTATGAGAGTATGAGACTTCTGAAGGACATCTAGGCCATCTAGACACAGGCCATAACAACTTTTTCTGCAACTAAGATGAATATGTACTGTAGAAGTCAGACCCTGCATTATCGTCCTTGGTTAGAAACTTTAGAAGTGACTCGTTACAAAGCCAGAGACCACAACCTCTTTTAAATAATAAGAGAGCTGAAGAAATTGATGTACATTTGGCAAGGATTGAGTATGTGCTGTGTGATAAAACATATTCAATAGATTTAATGCTTAATAAATATTTGATAAGTAAGAACTCAAAGAAAAGATAAGGAGATGCTAGAACTGACAACTAGAAAAGTCAGGGAAGTGATTTGCTGACCAAAACATCCATTTTTACACTTAGAACCATTCTGACCTTGAGCAAATAACATCCTTGAGGCTGTGGCATTTTTTTCCATGAGAATTTTAACATCTTCACAGGTTGCTACAAACATGCATGACATGCTATATGTGGGAGTGTTTTGTACATTGCAGATTATATACAAGCAAGCAAGGAAAAAAAATAAAAACCTCACTTCACAGATGTGCAGTGTGGATTTAATTAAAATTTTGGTAGAAATTCACCAAAGAGCAATTATTAGGAGTGAAGCTGCATAGACTATAAATACGTGGATCTAAAAGCTCTTGTTGCTGTTAAAAACAAACTCTGGCTTAAGGGAAGTTAACTACTTTGGGATAAAGATCATGTTTTACCAACACTTATATTTTAAGCTCCAGTAGGATCTTCCCTGGCATGAATGTACAACATAGTTCTAGAGTCACACAGGCTCAAAAATGGAGGAAAAGTCCACAACAGACTGTTTAAGATGGTCCAACCCATGTTTGAATGGAAACCAAAATGCGGACTTTCGCTAAACATCTTGATAAACCCACCACATTTGATCATTTTCCAAAAAGGCAGATGATGCCAACTATGGACACAAAGCTGTTTAGTGAGTTCAGAAGCTACATTTTCTGAATTAGTATTATGGTCACTCAGGGAGACAGAGCAGCTATTAAGTGACTGTCACAGCAGAAATGAGGTCGCACTGTTCTTTTCTCCTCACATGCCACCTCATGGGCACTCCAGTGTCTCCTTGCAGTGGGAACTTACATCCTTGTTGGGTTTAGGGTTGAGAAGGAGAGAATGATTTTGCTGGGAAGATGGTTTCATGTAGAATTAGGAGCAATGATGAATGAGACATTCATCTTCTAAGATTTTTTAAATTGTGAAATAGTTACATTATATATACATATCATGATCATATTCCACATTGAGAATTTGTACCAGAATATGACATAACTTGATTGTCATTTTTTCCCATTCTCCTACCCACCCTACAACCCCATCCCCTATATACATAAACTTTTCATTTTTTTATCACCATCACAATTTTTTCTTTACCCTCATTACTTACACCTACCCCATTTCCCTTTGAAAAGTTTGTACTGTACAATATATAACATACATTTTAGAACTCATTTACATTTTCACTTTCTCATATCAGAGAAAAGGTGTGGGTATTTACACATCTGTGACCTATTTACTTCACTTATAAGTATGTCCTGAAGGTATGTCCCTTTGAATATAAATGACTTAATAGACTTCTAAGATTTATTTGAAACCATCAGATTCTCAAAAGCCCTGGTCAGGGGTGTCTCATAATTTGTGTGTTCATTTTGATAGGCTTGAGCTTTAGTCCCCTTCATGATTTGCTGATTAACATATTTTTTCCCATAGAAATGATGTGTATTTGTAGATAAACATACAAACTCTTGGAAAAGTCAAGTGAGTAGCTCTTTGGTTAAAATCTTGTTTTAAAAGTTTGACCTTTCTTTTAAGGAAGCAAGAAAAATATTTGACTCCTGGAAGGTAAGGAGTGTTAAGGAAAAAACTGATCCCGGAAGGATCGTGAGTGTGAGGGTTTGAGTCTGAAACATCCCCCCAAGTCTCCTGTGTTTGCAAGGAGACTCGATCATGGGGGTAGATGCTCCTTGGTACAACAGTGACTGGACAACTGGCTTGTGATACGGCGAGGAGTTGGTCCCTCACTTCTCTGGTTCTTTGTGCCCTTTATGAAAGGCGCGTGTGTAGACAGAAGCAGAGGTAGGATTTATTATACAGCAGATACTGACAGAACTACACCTTTAGGTTAGAAGGTGGGCAGTGCCATGAAGACATCTGCACAGAGTGTGATTTGGGGTAGGTTTTTAGGCACACAAAGGAAACATGGACCTTTAGTTTAAGCCAGTTCCCAGCCCAGGGTGGGAGGGTCTTTAAAGAACATGTCCTTCCCTGATGTCACTGGGCTGTGGGACACCGCAGCCAGGAATGTTATGTGCCTTGTTTGGGAAGAGATGGCCGAGGGCCAGATTTCAGAAGGAGAGTACATGATGTGTCAGCCTCCAGGGTCACTGTGCTGTGTGATCTCTTTAGTTCAGGATCTAGAAATGATTGTAAATTTATTAAACATTGATGTCTTTGTTTCTTTATTTAACTGTCAAGGGTGCTTTGTTTGAATATCCCCTCCCTCACACTTATTCTTCATTCACATTAATCATATAACTACTTGCCTAAAATTTCCTCAAGACCAGGGATTTTAAAATCATTTAGGGTGCTGTGCATTGTGCCATCCTGGCTAATTCCTGCTGGAAGGAGGGTTGAGGGCAGAGAGTCAGGTCCCCACTCTTGCTGACTTTCAGTCTGTAGGGCCCATGTTCATGGTTGGGTGAGAATGATATAGAACTGACTGAAGACAGATTGCCTATCAATGAAAAGAAATGCAGCTGAAGAGACAGTTTATGATATAGGATACAAATAGAAGGGTTACATGAAGAAAGATGGTAATGGTCACGAGTCACTTTCACCAAACTGATCTATGGATTTGAGCCCATACCATTTTCCTAAGGATAGGATCTGACATATCCCAGACTTCTTGTTTTAAATTAGAACACCCCCCCCAAAAAAAACCCCACCCATTAGAAGTAGTTAAGCAAGAATGATGACATTTGTGCTCTTCACAACCAGATTTATAAGGCTTCTTACAAGTACCACCATGTGATGAGCAGCGAGATAATAATAATAAAGGTTCTGAGCAGAAGAATGCTCAAGGTGCAGGCAACACTCCGTTGCAAGGAATGCAGGGACAGAGAGGCCTTTACTTAACTGAAGTGTGGTTGAGCAGGTGTTTTCACTCACACTCCCTTACTGGCCTTCCAAGGCCCTGGGGAATGCAGAATGGAGCTGGGAGTTCCTGCAACTTTGATAGTTATCAAAGAGAGAAATACTGAGAAAGAGCCCTTTCAAGGAGGGATTAATTGTTGTCCTCATGGGCCCTTCCTACAGGTTTTAATAAAAGCAATGATCCAAGTTGAGAGAGGATTTGAGTGTAACAGAGGTAAAGTTGTGACCAGTAAGGGCACAGGATATGATTCCCTGGGAAGAGGCTGATTAACATAACGAAGTCGGGCCCCCACACAGAACCATGACTGCTTTGTTTGGTTTTGATTGATGGTGGCTGTGAGTCTCCATTGTTGTGTGTGGTTACTGGGGATTGAATCTGGGCCCTTGCACTTGCAAGGTGCCGGAACCACTGAGCTAAATTCCAGGTTCCTGAGATAGTGTTTTTAGCAAGTACCTGAAGTGCTCCACAGGCTCCCACGTGTGCGTGTAAAGTCTGGATTGTTCGTCATTGCGGGAAAGCTGTCCTCACTGGTCTCATCTGGTCCAGTTCAAAGTGACTAAGACTGAGAGGTCAGCAGTATAGCTCTTTGTTTATATTTAAGCAACAGAGAGGTTTCAGAGGAGCAGCTCTTAGGGCACAAAACCAACAAAAGCAAAACAGACTCAACAGCCATATATACGTGTTTTCATTTTTATCATTAAGTTTATTATATATATATATATATATGTATGATCACATTCATTGTATGGAATTTGTACCTGTACATGATACATCCTGATTTTATTTTTTCCCAATTCCCCTGTCCTCCTTTTTACCCCTCTTTCCTTTCTTATTTATGAGCTTTGTTTCTATTTTATCTTTATTTTAGCATTTTTTCTTTTCCCTTCCTTTCCCTCTCTCCTCCTCCTTGCCTCCTTCCCATTTAAACATTTTTTTCCTATTTCACAATATCTATTATACATTTTGGTTCTTATTTACATTTCCTGTTTCTCACTCCAGAGAAACAATGTGACATTTACAAATGTCTGTCCATTTTTTTTCCCTTCAGAGTACAGTCTGCAGGTTCATCCATTTAGTTATAAATATCTCAATCTTATCCTTCTTTATCACTGAGTAGTACTTCATTGCATAAAAACACCAAATATTGGGGCCGGGGATTTATTTCAGTGGTTCCGGCGCCTATCTTGCAAGTGCAAGGACCCGGATTCAATCCCCGGTAACCACATACAATACTGGGTGTGGAGACTCATGCCCAGTAGCAGTCAGTACCACATACCACAGTGCCAGGCATGGTGGCTCATGCCTGTCATCCCAGCACTTGGGAGGCAGGGGCAGGAGGATTGCTGTGATGTGAGTTTGAGGCTGAGCTCAGGGCCAGCCTGAACTACAAAGTGAGACCCTGTCTAAAAACAAAACAAAACCAAAATAACCAAAACAAAACAAAACAAAAAACCAAAACACACACACACACACACACACACACACACACACACACACACACACACACACACCCCAACAAATATTCTTTATCTGTTCATTAGTTGATGGACATTCGGGCCATTTCCAAGATTTAGCTGTTACAAATTGTGCTTCAGTGAACATGAGTGTGCATACCTTACTGCAACAGGAGGCTTTTTATTCTTTCAGGAAGATTCTGAGAAAGGGGCTAGCTGGGTCAAATGAATCTCTGATCTTGGCATTTCAAAGAATCTCTGCACTGATTTCCATTTTCATTTTAGTTTAGTTCATGTTGAGAGACAAGTGTCTAGTTTTAGTCTTTGGCATATAGAAAGCCAGTTTTCCTAGCACCATTTACTTATCTTTTTTCCAGTAAAAGTGTTTTCCCCCTTTGTTGAAGATAAGGTAGCTGAATGTGTTTGGAGTTGTTTCTACATTTTGTATGCTGTTCAATTGACTCACTTTTTCTTTCTTTCTTTCTTTCTTTCTTTCTTTCTTTCTTTCTTCCTTCCTTCCTTCCTTCCTTCCTTCCTTCCTTTCTTTCTTTCTTTCTTTCTTTCTTTCTTTCTTTCTTTCTTTCTTTCTTTCTTTCTTTCTTTCTTTCTTTCTTTCTTTCTTCCTTTCTTTCCAAGTACCATGCTGTTTTTGTCACAGTAGCCATCCAGAATAATTTCAGATTAGAGATTGTGATGCCTCCCTGACAATCTTTGTTTCCCAGAGCTACTTTTGCTCTTCTGATTCTAAATGGATTCTAGGGTTGTTTTCTCTGCTTTTATGAGGTATGCTATTGGTATTTTGACTGGGAATGCATAAATCTGTATAACAATTTTGGAAGACTTTTTTCTTTGTCTCTCAGGCCTGCTAATGTCTACAGATTGGTCCCTTGGTGGTTTCACAGCTGCCATGTTGTGAGGAGGTGAGGCCTGTTCAGAGAGATGGGTCACTGACCCACCAGTGTGACCTGGAATGGTATGTCTCTCTTCCTGTCTCCTTCTTTCTCTATTTCCTATCCACTATGATGTGAACAACTTTCCTCTGGTGGTCCCTTCCACCATGCCCCTTGTGCACTGGAGCCAGCTGACTATGGACTAAAAATATAAACCAAAAATATAAGACAAATGAACTCTCTTCCTTTAAACTGTTAGCACAGAATATTGTACAAGGAGGGAAGTGCCTAAAACAATGAGACTGACATGAAATTGTATGAAAGCAGTGCAGTTCTTGCTATAACTCTCACAAAAATCCTTCTTCTGATATGGGAAGACACCAAAGTTAATCTTTCTCATGGAAAGAAAAGAACAGTGGTAAAGAGGTAAAAAATTTCCAGATCTATTTATACCAGTGGGACAACCCATGTCAAGGAAGGAGGTATGCTCAGGACTGAACAGAGCATCTCCAGTTATAAAATAATGATTACTTTGAATTCTGTCCATGTAACACATGAAGCAGAATGAACTGAGGCTATAGGCAGTGTTTGATAACTGTGGTGCACAGAAATGACTTATGGTTCACACCAGTGTGTCAGGAATTAACAGGCAAGAACTTAGTTCCTTAGTTTTACCACCTTCCAAATTTTATAAAATCCATGATATTTGGAGCAAATAAGCAGTCCTGTGGCATTATGAGATGAAGAATGGGTATAGAAAGACTCTTTAGTATCTAATAACAAATACTTGTTAATCAGTCTCTGTGTGCCAGATATTTTTTAAAATGTGTTTGGGTTCCAGGGGTGAATATGAACAAATTCTGGCCTGTACAGAGAGAGTGAGCATTTGAGTGGAGAAGACCAATATTGATCAATTAACTAAGTAACATTATTATCTCAGGAAGGATGAGTGTAGTGAAGAACTATAAAACAGGCTGAGGAAGAAAAATTGAACTGTCATGGATTGGGTAGGACATTCCAGAGGGAGTACTAAGGACATTTCAGCAGAAGTCATCTCTTCATAAGTGACTCTGGAGGGAAATACTAAGTGAAATGAGGGCATCAGTTATACGATATAGTGAGGAGGAGGGTCGCAAGGTGGAGCCACAGGTACAGACTTGAGATGGGGCCAGGTTAGTGTCCTAAAAACGCTGAAAGGAAATCAAGTCAGAGTACCAAGAGGGACACAGTGAAGATGATGTCTGCAGAAACAGTCAACCCGTGTCTAGATTGTGGTTGGAATGCAAGTAGCAATTTGAGTATGGTGAGCCCTCAAGTGTTTTCAGAGTAATCTGATTTTTATTTTAGATTCATCTTTATTCTGCCACACAGAGACTGAAATTCTTGGGTATAACCAAATGCAAAAGCAAAGAGACCAATTATCCACTCCCATGAGCTCTAGTTTCCAAATAATATAAGCTCCTCAAGAATTTCTACATATATTCTACATGCACCTTTCCACATATGTTCTCATTTTCTGGCCCTTTCCTGGCATGTGGTAAGTTCCCAGTAGACACCGAACATATCTGAAAAGATGAGTGAGAGAAATTCTACTTTAGGCTGAAGCAGCAATACTTCAGCCTTTCAATGTAGGAGCTTTTTCAGAGTTGAGTCTCAGTCCATGAAGAATGAATTGGGTTCTTCTTATTTGTCAGAGTTCCCCAGATACATGGGAAGATAACAACCATAATGGCTATGGAGTACTTGGAGGCATGTATTTGGGGGAATTGTGGAATTGTCAAATAAAAGGGGATGAAGAGGAAGTTGAGTCACATAGAAAGCATAACATGAGCCTGGAGACCAAGCCTAGATAGGGGAGCTGTCCCATTTGTTATCACAAATGGAAAGAACCTTTACAGATTTAAAATCATAGGAGCATTAGAACTTACTTCCATTCAACAATCTAAAATGTAGTTGGTGAAGTTAGTCAGTATTGGAGAAGGGACAGGTCTCTTCTCTTTGGTAGCCCCTCTGGAGATTTGTCTTGACCTGTATTAATAAAATCATTCATTACTAGCTAAATAAATGAAACAAATCTGTGCAAGCCTTCTCATAATTTTGATTTGTGAAAGGCAGGCAAGTCTCTGAGTTCTTGCCTTATTATACAGATTATTTCTTGAAGAGATGGATGTCCTCACAATTTACAGCCATGATGTAGTCATGCTTTGAGATCATCAGAAAAGTGCTGAAGAAGCACAAAGCATTATTATGATCATTACAGCAGTAATGACTATGATTATGATCTAGTTAAGGGAAGCCAAGAAGGAATGCAAGTTAAGGGCCAGTAAGTCTCTATATCTGAGTAATATTTGATGCATCAAAAATTGTGTGCATGTGTGTGAGGGGGGTGGTGTTTGTTTAAGATGGAGTAGGAAGGCAAATGCTGGTGTTCAGATATCATTTCTACGATATGTACTCATATGAATTTTAGTGAAACTGTGTTCAGACAACATTCATTCCTTTCTGTTTACATCCTAGAGCATAGCCTTGTTTTGGTTCGTGGTAATGGGTCAGAGTGTAATATGGTGTCACTGACTAACACTTTGGGTGGAAGGCTTGTCTCAAAATTCTAGATGAAGCCAGAGGTTGTGATATAAACTATTTATATCAAATATTACTTCACCTGCTCTAGGGAATAAGAGGGTGTGGTGGAAAGTCTATAATTTGGGCTCTATCATTTACTCTGTTTTCTCTACTGTGTTGATCACTATTTTTGAAATCTGTGATTCTGAAAACTCCTCTTTACTCATTCAACAAGTATGTGTGAAGCACCTATTAAATACCGTGCTGGATTAATAGGATGAATATGATTTGTTCTTTCCCTTCAAGGTTTTATAGGTTGGTGAGGTAATGATCCAAGACCAGTGGATTCAAAGTGTTAAATTCCTTCAGCTCTCACATTGTCTTAAATAGCATAATCAAGTCTTCATTTTGGGTAGATCTAAACAGCTTGGGGCTGCAAACTGGATGCAGGGAGACTCTGTAACCATTGCAGAAGTATATTCTGGAGGGAAGTGACTCTGGAGGGAAATGCTAAATGGAATGAGGGCATCAGTTATATGATGAAGTTCGGTTCTGTTAGGTCACTCTTAAGTCCTGGGAAAGCTCTTTCATCTCTGAAGCTAAGAATCATGTCATTGTTTTAATCATGAGCTGAAATGAAGGGGAAAGCTGTTTTGTAATATCTGGATAATTTATATAGTGTAATATTCAGTGCCTTGATATCCAACCTGGTTTTGAGCAGAAGAGAAAGTGGTCATTTGGAGGCATGGGAAATGTTTAGGCATCTGAGGGAAACTGTGTAGTTGAGAAATGGACCTAGAAATATTTGTGAGAAGTTGTCTATCCCCCTAAATGGGCTAGAACTGCATGCAACTGGATGTGGCCTAAATCTTTGAAGAGTTTGAAAAATAGCAACCAAACTTATTACTTCTTTTCCACAAAAGTAGATTGCCAAGAGAAATTTTGGAGACTTTATTTTGGGGTTTGAAAATTATCTTAGAAAAGAGAGATGGCAGGTGGGGAGAGAGATTCCATTTTGCTTGACTGAGATGGATTTGAGGCATTTTGGGAGAAAAGTACTGGTGGGTTATTCAAGGCATATAGTTCAGTGACAAACTAACTGATAGTGCGGAATAAAAGGTTCCCTTCCCTATCCTACTAAGGTATAAAGAAAAAACCTTTAAAATTATACAAAAAGGCAGCTTATTGTCTTAAATTAATAATTTCAATAGACTAGCATTTTCCTCTATGTGATTTGGAACACTACCATCTCTGTGAATTAATAATCCTCATTTGCACAACTCACATTTACCTACTTAGAATTCAAACAAGTTCTGGTCAACTGTGCTGGCATGCAAGTACTTTTGGGTAATGACAGCATAAATTTAACAGAAGTGGGACTAGCTTCACACCAGCTTTGAGTTACAAGTCTGGGGACCAGCTGTTTTCTATTCCCTCTCTAAGTACGGAAAATAGAATTGACTTGAAATTGAACTAAGGAAGATAAACCAGATCACATCTGCCTTAGCACAGGAAATATAATACTAGACAAACAGCAGAAGACTGTAAAATCTTGATGGTCATTGTGATGAGACCTCAAAGCAACCTATCTCCCACTGGCAAACTGTTCTGTGTCTGGTACCTTTAGAGAACCTTCTATGGTGAAGTGACTGGCTAAACTCTTTTGGTCTTATTTTAACCTACTTATCTATGTTACATTTCATGAGAAATTACTTTCTACCATTTGTAAAAGAATGGACCACTATTGAATTGAAAAGTGATATTTTTGATTGGACTGGTGTTCCTCATGTTCTCAAAAACATCCTTTCCAGACACAGAAATTATAAGATACATAGGGACACAGTCCAGTATGTGCATCCCTTCCCTTCCATAGCTAACAGATGATTTTCTTTTTACAGTGTCAGAAGAAGCACAATTCCCCACCTCTCCTATTAAGACACATATGTGCCTTGACTGGTACTTATTAATCCCATCTTAAGATAATTACTGGGCTAAATATTTTCATTTGCATGATCTCATTATATCACGTTCTATTAAATGAGGGAACAGGCAGATGAGGTTGGTGAATTTGTTTTTCAAAGATATGCAATTAAAATGTGGCAGAATGAAGCTTGGGGCTTTAGAATTTGAGGTTCAAGATTCCTATGTGACATGAGTCTTCTGATCTCACAAACAAACTGATAACTCACTTCTGTCAATAAACCCAGGCCTGGGCACCATTTGAATCCATCCACCAGAACTTTGACGTTTTCCCTACTTCCCTGAGATAAGATTGGTCATATTTCTAGAAAGTTAATATTGGTCTATTTCATTCCTTATTCCAGTTCCTTATCAGAACTGGTTCTGAGACCAGAACTTCCAGGATTCCATTTAACTTTCAGAAATTTTGGTTCTGTGGGGCTTACTACACATAATGCAATGATTTTAAGAGGGAAGCTATGTAGAACTTGTTAGGACTAAGTGTGAAATATATCTAAAATCTTTTTGACTTTTCTTGTTCACTGTGGCTGTTCCAGCCAGAATTCTGGAAGAAAAAAAAAATTGTCTGGACTCCTTTAGTGTGATGTTCACACTTGATATTCAGTATGGTCCACCTGATTCACCTCAGAAATTGCAAGAAATTCAGAATCTTGTATCAATTATACATATTTGAATTTCCATAACATTTATTCTAAAGACCAGACTCCTTACAAGAACCAACAAAGTCTACCAAGATCTGATTCTTGCCTCTTCCCAGGCATACTGACTTCCTTTCAGTTTCTGACACAAACAAACTTGATTCTACCTGCAAGACTTGTCCTCATCTTTTTCTCTATGCAAAACACTCTCTTGCTTTTGACAAAGTCTTAGTTTTCTTTTTTTTTTTAATTATCTTTATTGGTACATTAAATATACACATCATGATTGCACTCCATAAGGGGGATTTGTACCAGTATAAGACACAACTTAATTCTCATTTTTTCCCATAGCCCCACCCACCCTACCACCCCCCCATATATATAAAAAGTCTTAGTTTTCTTAACCTTTAGTCTTCACTTAAATGTCACCTGTAAAAGCAAATACACCTGGCCTCTCATGGTATCTCCAGTTTTTTTCTATCATAGCCAGGCTGATTCCCTATATAATTAATCTCAAGTTGTTGTTAAATATTAGTCACTTATTTTTCTACCAGTTTTTCTTTCTCCTTCCTGAACCATGTAAAAACAAGATTCATGGTTATTTCACCAACACTTACCACCACTGAATGACTCAGGAGAAACTGTAAATATCATTTGAATAAATGAATGGACATAACTACAGTTTGTGTTCTTCCTGATTTTTTTCCAAAAGTATATAATTCAAACACTTGTTATATTCATAAATCTCGCAGTTGTTACTAGTTCTTGGTAGTTTTTCCTGAAATATTTCCAGTTAGCTACCAAGTGTTCAGAGGGCTTTCTGGTAGCTGCTTTCAGTGTCCCAGTTTAGTGATCGTTCATTTCTAAGCTACTTGAAAATGTGAGCTAGTTCCACTCATTACCTACTGAAACCAGCAAACACTTTCTTACAGCTAATGTCTAGCCACCTCCTTCATGGAAACAGGAAAATGTTGTCTACAAATATAGTTGCTTGGGCCACAGTTGATGAGGGAGTATAGCGAACAAATATTCTTTTCTCCTCTGTGTGTGTGTGTTTATAAGAAAGTGTGAGAAAAGATACAAGGGCAATGTGTTCAAAAGCTGATGTCTTAATATTAAGCTGCAACTGATGGCCCACCCACTATCTGAAAAAGAAAACTCCCTTGTGATACATAATTGCGCCATTGTCAAATGTTGATGAACTCTAAGAGCAGATGTGTAACAGGGGTTTGTGTCTATCCCTGTAACATCTGGCATTACTCATCATGTGAAGCAGGTGCCCAGGTCAGACAGACTACGTGTCCATTCCAGGATGACATATTTCTGTTGTTTCTGGGTTGTGGTTGAATTTTCTTTGGCTCCAGTCAAGCCAAGCACGTTAGTGATTGTGATGATAACAAAGAGGAAGATTGCCTAAGAAAGAGGATAAACCGTGTAGCTGTATCTTCTGGTAGGATGAGACTCGGAGTCGCAGAAAACTTAGTGAGTCACTCTGTACCTGAAAGTGTGCAATAGTTCAGATGTAAGGTGTGTGCACTTGTGAGAGACTGAACCACAACTTCCACTGATGAAGTTTGTCTCTAGTTGGAGAGTTTGCCTGCTGCTCAGCCATAGCCTTTGTGATGACTTAGATGATCATGGATCAGAGTGTCACAAAGTTGACTGAATTGTATCCCCCCCATAAACCTTTGTTTTTCATAACTAAACTTTGTGGAAGTACAAATGTTATAAATGTATGAAAGGTTATAAATGTATGGAACTTTAACCAGAGTTATCATGCAAAAATTCACTCAAGAGAACTTGGTAAAATCACCTGTCCTGTGATGCCTTCTCTCTGGCCTGGTGTGAATCACTGTTAGAGGGCCAGGATGAAAACCATATGGTTCTTCAGGTCTGTGTACTCTGCTTGAATTGGGATTACTTGGAAGCTAGACAGGATTTGGCTGGAACTTGTTCATGTCTGATATTAATCACATGTTAGTGTTTTTCAAGGTGTGGTCTATTGCCAGTCTGCTTCAGCATTACCCAGAATGCTTGTGGGAAGCACAGATTTCTGGGACCAACCCTATAAATAGTGGCTCTATTGTGAGGCTGAAAAGTTCATAATTTCAACAAATATTCTGGATGAAATTTATGAATTCTAAAATTTGAGAACCATAAGATTCTACTGAAATTAAGTGTGTAAGCTTT
>PVIR01003745.1:29192-85587 GCA_004026965.1 Petromus typicus | reverse complement strand
CCACAGCAATAACCGGCAGAAACCTGCTCTAAGATGCTGCAAACATCCACGCGTCAAGGGGCCCGGACCCAGACCAGGGAGGAGGGAGGCGCAGGGCCACGCACCTCCGCCGCTCCGGGCTCCCTGCTGAAGACCGAAAGCGCAGGGCAGACTTGGGGGACACCTGCAGGAGTCAGTCCCCTCGTTAGGGGCCTCAGGGAAAGCGATGGGAGAGGCTCAGACACCCGGGACCCACCCGCAGCCGCTCGAGGGAGGCCCTGTGACTCCCACACCAGTCACAGCCGTGGCACAGGTGAGAGGCGAGGAGTAAGGCTCCCTCCAGAGGAAGGCCACCCCAGAGAGAGCTCTCAGGGAGCGTGTCCGGCGTCTCGGTTCCCTGGAAGCACAGTCCCCTCTAGCACAGGAAGACAAGCCGCGCCCTTCGCCCTGGACTTCGTCCCTGGCCCTATCTATAGTTTGACTTTGAGACAGGGTCTCACTCAGTCTTCCAGGTTGGCTCCAACTTAGGATCCATCCTCCTGCCTCAGCCTCCCAGAGTGCTGGGGTCGGCGGCGGCGGCGTGCAATACCACCGCAGCTGGCTCCCAGGAAAGACCTTAACATCCCTCGCTTTGTGACTTAGCCACTGGCTGAGAAAGTTCTTGAAACCCTGCACTATTTACTACAACTCCCGCTGCCCCTGGCCGCTGCGGGGTGAGCGGGGTGAGCGGGGTGAGCGGGAGGGCCGCCCTGGGACAGACCACTGGCTGAGTGCAGCAGAGGTGGTCCTGACCCTGTCACCCACGTGGGAAGGTCTGGGCTCACGAGAAAGCACGTCATCTCCAAGCAGTTCTGCCAACTGAAGCCAGGACCAGAGACTTTCTGCACTGGCTGTGAGCCAGGCCTGATCGCTGATAAGCAGCAGGCTCTTCCCGGCAGACGACAGGGCCGGGCCAAGACAGAGAACTGTGCAGTGTGTGTGTGTGTGTGTGTGTGTGTGTGTGTGTGTGTGTGTGTGTGTGTGTGTGTGTGTGGACTAGAGGGCAAAGTAGGCAGCATAGGCGGAGACAGCATAGCTGGGCCACCATGCACCATCAGGAGCAACTTTAAATAATTTTGGGAAAAAATAATTTCACAATTAAAAGTATGATTAGGCTTAGTTTTCTTGCACGTGGCTAACTATTGCATATCAAGATATAATTCCATTTTAGCTTCCAGTCACAGCTAAGCCCTCAATGGTCCCTGATCGTACGATGCTCGAGAGCAGGACAACACCAGCCGAACACATCCTGGGGATGGACAAATTCCTAATCAATATAGTTCCCTCTTGACCTAGGATCTTCACCTACATAGCTGCTCATTATTCTAGGATTTTCACCAGGTGCTGTCCTCTGATTGAACTATTACATTTTGTCACTCCACATGTACTGAATAAAGCTCAGGGTTTTGTGTCTTTGCTGCCCAGAGCAGCACTGATTAGGCCCAAAGCTTAGCTTCTCTAAATCTCATTTCTGTCTATATAGTATTTAATTTGCTTTGTGCTACTGTGGCTTGAGGAAGACTAGGACTTACTGCAGAAGCTCTAATAATGTCCCCTTTTCCTGTTCCCTACATTTCCACCTTCCATTCAGACCACTTACAGTCACAAGGAGAGAAATCTCCAATGACCAGATGTTCTTCTGCACAGCAAAAACCCTGAACTGGTCTTAACAGAGGGTCAGCTTCATAGGCTGGTGCAAGATAAAGATTGACTACTGCTCTACCCTAACTCCATTCAGGGATGGTTTTCATAGACAATGGTGGAAGAAAATCCCTCCAGTGAGTCAAACTTTGGCCAATGCTGCTAGTTCTTCAGTGTTTACGAAAAGAAATTTCCCAAGGTTTAATATACCCAGACTAATGGACAACCAGCCAATAAGTTGTTTTCTAGGTCAGTATCTACAGTGACAGGGTGAAAATTTGTACTTGGGTCCAAAAGCATGGATATGCATGGACTAACCTAGGCTGTTGCTGCCAAAGTAAATCTGCCAGCCAAAGAAATCACTGTGGAGTTTCCAATATGGCACTGTCCATCATGGAGATCAACCAACTTCTTGGTGACAAGTTGATTGCAATGCATCTCTTCCATCTTTGAAAGGACAGCATTTCATTCTGATAGGAAATTACAGATTCCATGAATGACTTAGGTTTTCCTGCCTGCAAGGTCCCAGTCTGATATCTTACAGGGAATTTGATTAATTGATGTGGGATCTGGTCTAATATGTCACATTAGGAGACCACTGTACAGCAAAAGAGAGGAAAGAGTGGGCTCATGAGCATGGAGTCTACTGGTTCTGTTTCATTCTGTCCCATTCAGAAATTGTTAAAAGCACAGGTGAAATCACAGCTTAGAGTTAGGTCTCTGTGAGGATAGATGGTCAGCCTCCGATATGCTGTAGGTGTACAGATTCAAAGGCAGATTTTTGTCTTCACTGAGAACAATGCATAGATTTGTGAGTCAAAGAATAGTGTGGGGGAAAAAGGAACAATATATCCCAGCACTTTCAGTTATCCCTGGGGGACGGTAAGTCTGTGCTTCTGCACCCCAGTACCTCTGGCTCAGGCAGTTTCCATGGTGCCCCTAGAAAGAAAGTGTCTTGATGATCTAGAAAGTATGGGGGTCACCTAGGCACTTGGGGTTCACTCATATCAAAGGACTATTCGGCCAGAAAGAGTCCCTTATTCCTGAGGGTCATTTCATGATCCTGAGCCCTGAGTAGGAGAGGAGGGAAAGGAAAGAAGGGTGTCACATTAGGGGGAGGGATGTGCAGCTGTCCTCAAATATCATTGAGGATAAGGAGCTGAGCAGCACCAGCATGAAGAGGATGGTTCCAGAGACACAGAGGGTGGGCCCGAAAATTACTCAGTCTCCAGCTATCCTTCTGAGGACACAATGACTCCCACTCCGGCTGAGATCCAGCCGTAGTGGCAATTGATTATCTTAGTTATTTCTCTGGCTTCTGAGACAAAATACCTGACAGCTATAGTTAAAGGAGGAAAGACTTATTACAGGTCACAATTTGTAGAAGCTTCAGGAAATAGTTGGCTGGTTTCGAGGTAGAGTGGTATCACAGAGGAGCATTGCAGAAAAGAAATAGTGCATGGCAGGGCAGACTAAGCAGCAAGTAGCAAGCAAGCTACAAACAGGAATTGGCAATAGCAGCTTCTTTCTGTTCATTTATATTCTATCTAGGCCCTCTGGCCTCACTCACACCCAGAACTATGGCAAACCAACCAGTGGATTAATTTAGCAATCACACATTCTTAATCCTAGTATCACCCACTCTAGATCTGGCCACCTCTGTAAAAACACTGGCTATCACCTCATGAGGCTTTGGAAGGACATCAAAACACAAGCCATAACATTGATGATGACCCTAATATGGACTAATGACATTAATGACAATGAAATGGTGGCTTCAGAAGGAAGATGGGCCCTTTCTCAGAGCAGATCACACTCTTTGCTGAACTGACAGCATTCATGGATTGCTCAGGGTAGGGACAAAGCCCTGGTCACATTCATCCAACTGGAAAGGCTATGTCACTTCCAGAGGCTGATGCTGTTCCAGAGCTTGTCCCTCAACCCTTTTCTCCCTCAGTCCACCTTTGCTTCCTTAAGACCCCCAGAATACTCCAAATGAGTTTTCTGCACACTAATCTCCATTTCAGTCTGCCTCTTGGAGACACTAATGAATATTATATTAACTCATATTTTAAAATACTGTAACATTCACCTCTGAAAATTTGTCATACTAGTCTTGGTAGAGGCTGATGTGATTTGCAATCACTTAACATTATTCAGTGAGTTGCACTGCTCTCTTGAGTCCATTTGTCCCAGTAAGCATTTGTCTTCCTGCTGCTGAGAATTATGCCCTTCCATATTCAAAAGCACATACTTAGTCTGTTACCTTTACATCTAGTTCTATTGTGTCTACTTGACCCACTTTCTCCAAACTTGCCACCAGTTTCTAGTAAGACTCAGACCTATGTCCAGAGATAGATATTTTTACATAAGCTATCACAGTAATTTTGCTTTAAATATTTCTGACTAAAATCAAGATGTAAGATACATAGAGAATATTTTCTAGAGCAGGGTCTTGGAAGAACAGAGAGAACAAGATGACGAGCACACATAAACACTTTTCCCTCCACTGAGGGAAGAGTGAAAAACAGGCTAGACAGAATAACAAGGTTTGAGACAGAAAAAACCTAGATCCTTGGCAAGCAGAATGTGGTTTGGGGCAGGAGGTTCTACTGAAAGGGACTGTCTCTTAAGAGCATCGATATCATCTACTACACAGTTCAGTTCTAAGATGAGCCTATGCAGAATAATATAGCTCCCCATTCTGAGACCTTTTCCATCAGAATTAATGTTTTGCCCACAGCAGTAACATGCAATTTGTTTTCCTGTTTAGATTTCTAGATAATCTGCACAGTAAGTGACAAAATGTTCCTTGGTTCATAGGCTTTGCATTTCCCTAAATTTTGTGGGAGTTTTGTTTTTGCATTTTCCTTTGGATTTAACATATAAATCTTGCCAAATATACTTGGAAAAAAATTGTCCCTGACACAAATTGTTCTTTCATATTTTATCTAAAACCATTCAGGACACCTATTATATTCCCTGGCTCGTACTTTGGAAGAAGCTGAGCAGCTGCAGGAACAGATACTGTAAAATTGAATTTCCCCAGCTGTTTACTTCAAACCTTGGCAGAAGCTGTCAGGGTGTGTCCACAGTCATTTTATCCTGTTAACCAGTATCAAAATAATTTAGATGATACAAGAGTATCATCAAAATAAAAGTTCTATCAATCCTTTCCTCAAAATTATGTGACCTCCTGAAGAATAACAGAAAGCCATAAGGCAAATTAATTATTTACTCCATTAAATTCAGTTTTACAATTTTACTATTCATAATGCCTCTGATTGACACTGCAATGCCAAGCACAGTGTATGATGTGTGATATTGATTTTTTAACTAGACCAATGCTAACAGAAAAGTATGTGGCTAATTGTCAGCTAGATGCCTGGTCACTGACTATCTGGACCTCTACCTCCAAGGTCATTAACAATACTCAACTTCAGGCTACAAACTATAAAATGAACTTGGATCCTGTCCTAATACCACAAAGAAAAATTAAGTGAATCAAAAATTAAGTGGATCAAAAATCAAAGTGAATCAAATACTTCAGTGTGAGAACTAAGAAAATAATCTTATAGGAAACTGTAGGTGAACTCTTCATGACTGTAGATTTATTAGGAAAAGCTAATGAAGAGAAACAAAAATAGATAAATTGGACTTCTTCAAAATAAAAACCTTTGTGTTTCAAAGGATACTATTAGAAAAATGAAAAGACTATTCACAGAATGGAAAAACATAGTTGCATGTGACACATCTGATAAAGGTGCAACAGTGGGGCCATATAAAGAGTGACAAGTCAATACCAAAATAGACAAATAAACCAATTTTTAAACAGGCAAAGAATTTGAATAAACATTTCCCCAAAGAAGATATACAGATGACCAATAAGCACACGAAAAGATATCCAGTGATACAAATCCAAAACATGATGAAATACCATTTCATTCTCACTAGGATGGCTATAGTAAAGAAAGAGAAACAATAACAAATGTTGATGAGGATATGAACAAATTTGAACCCTCATCCACTGTCAGTGGGAATAAAAAGTTCTGCCTTGCAGAACAGATTGGCAGGTCCTTAGAGTTAAATATAGAATTCCCATATGAACTAGCAACTCTATTCCTCAGTATATAACTAAGAGAAATGAAAACATATATCCACACGAAGATTTATTTCTATATGGATTTTCATAGGAGCATTATTCACAACAGCCAAAATGTCCATAAATAGGTGAAGTATTACTCAGTCATAAAAGGACTGGAAGTAAATATACGAAACTTCAGCTTATTTTATTTTGTCCAGTGATAAACACTGAGATTTCATATGCAAAAATGAGTATTTCAGCTCTTTTCCATGAGAAATTTATGTGTGCATAATGTATAGCTGCATGCTAATAAAAGAACATGGCTAATGAATCAATACCTTTATTTCTTCTCAGTAAAAGTAAAAAGACTAGCATTTAATGAAACCTATGGGATATGGAAAAGGTGTTTTCAGAGAAACAAGCATGAGTTTACATTTTTTCACTATTTAAAAAAGGACAAAAGTGAGAAAAAAACATGCTGCTTTTCCTAAGTATTAGAAACAATGTAATGATATAAACTACAAGAAACTAAGAAGATACAATAAATATAAAATATAAAAGTAATTTGAATATTGAAAAATGAATAGGAAAATACAGATAAACCCAAAAAGTCATTCTTTGAGAATATCACCATTAGCAAGAACATACACAAATCTCTGGCAAACTTATTCACAGAAAAATAAATAAATTGCAAAGATATAGGAATTCAGAAATGAGTAAGTGCACGTGTCTACAAAAAGCATGAAGTTAAAGAATTATGAAAGAGGGCTAAGGATGTAGCTCAGTGGATCTGTGTCTCCAGGCAAGTGCAAGGTCCTGACTTCTATGCTCAGTACCACACACACACACACACACACACACACACACAGAGACAGATAGAGATGAGAGAGAACTATTTGTAACATTATGGCAACAAAATTGAAAAATTAAAGGCTTCACAACTGGAAATGCAATTAAGCTATTGAAACTATCCCTAGGACCAAGAAGTTTCATAAGTGAGATTTATCTAATTTCCAAACAGCAGATAATGCTAATGTTAATTCAGCTGTTTTATGTAATAGAAAAGAATGAGCCACTCATCAATTTATTTGATAAATCTAACAAACTTTAATATCAATATTTAATGATAGTAAAATAAGAAAGCTATAAATTTAGTTCTATATATTAAGGTATATAGTATTTAAAGAAATCTTAGCACATAGAGCCTAGCAATAATCAAAGTATATGAACAATAAATTGTACTCCAAGAGTATAACGGTGTTCAGTATCAGGAAATCTACTAGCATAAACTTTTCATTCAACATCATATTAAAGAAGACAATTCAGATGATGCTAGATGCTAAAAAGTCATCTTTTTGATTTTTAACATTATTTACTCATCCTTCTTTCTTTCTCTTTCTTTCTTGGCAGTGCTGGAGACTGAACCAAGGACCTCACTTACAAAAAAAAGTGCTCAATCACTGAGCTACATCCCCAGCCCCCAAAATTATTTACAATAAAATTTTCTTTTCTTTTTCTTTTTTTTTTTTTTTTTGGAGACAGGGTGTCACTTTTGTAGTTCGGGCTGGCCGTAAAATCAGCCTTGAACTCCCAGAAATCCTCCTGCCTCTGCCTCCCAAGTGCTGGGATTACAGGTGTGAGCCACCACGCCCAGGAGGAGACTCGGCATTGTTGTATGTGGTTACCAGCGATCAAACCTGGGTTCTTGCACTTGCAAGACAGGAACCGGGATCACTGAGCTAAATCCTCAGCCCTATAATAAAAATATGGGAAGTGGGAATAGAAATAACAAAGACCACTTGTTAAAAACAGTTAATGTTATTCTAAATAGCAAAACACTGAGATTATTTCACATAAAATCTCACATACTAGTGCCACTTTGTCATTATTTAACATTTCTCCTGTTTTGTAATAAATTTGATAAGGCAAGAAAATGAAATAACTGGCTACAAACACTGGAAAAGAACTAAAATATGTCTCATTTTGCTGGTATGATTAAACACACATGGAGTAAAATTATTAGAATTAAATTAAACAATTGAGTAAGGAAGTATGACAGTTAAGCCTGGTTTTGCCAACTTGACTGGGTGCTGTCCAGGAGACTAGTGGAGCATATTTTTCGGTGCGCTTGCATGAGTCATGGAGCTGTGCCCTTGGTGCTCTAGGTTTGGTACCTGGCCCCTTTCTCTCTGGCACTGTTCCCCTGTGCTGCTTCCTTGCTGCTATGAACTAAGCAGCTTTTCTCTACCACACCCTTCTGCCACCATTTTTCTTCTTTGGAATCAGCCAACCATGGACTGAATCCCCTGAAATCAGGATCTGAATAAATAAACTTCTCCTCCTTCAAGTTCTGGGTGTCAAATACTGCATCTCAGTAACAGGAAAGCTGACAAATACTGGGAGCTAGATTTAAGATAAATATACACAGTTGATAGCTTTTCACTATTCTGTAACAAACACTTAGAAATGAAAATAAGGGGACCACGGATGTAGCTCAGTGACGCAGCACCTGCCTGGCAAGCACAAGACCCTGAATCTGATTCCTGGCACAAAAACAAAGACAAAGAAAAAGAAAGAATTTAATAGTAAAAAAATAAAAAGGAAACAAAGCTTATGTATATAGGTGGTGGGGTCTGTAGGGAGGGTAGGAGAAGGGGGAAAATGAGAATCAACATGTGTCATGTACAGGTACAAATTCTAATTTTTTTTTTTTTTTTTTTTTTAGGTTTTTTGAGACAGGGTCTCACCCTGTGGTTCAGGCTGGCCCTGAGCTCAGCCCCAAACTCACATCACAACCTCCTGCCTCTGCCTCCCGAGTGCTGGAATTACAGGCGTGAGCCACCACGCCCGGCACTGTGGTATGTGGTACTGGCTGCTGCTGGGGTGAGTCGCCACACCCAGTATTGTTATGTGGTTACCGGGGAATTGAACCTGGGCCCTTCCGCCCGCAAGACAGGTGCCAGAACCACTGAGCCAACTCCCCGGCCCCACAAATTCTAAATGTTAAGTGTGATCATACTGTATGTATAAAATGCACCAATAAAATAAATCAATCAATAAGTGAAAGAAATGGAAATAAGGACAAACTTTAATAATAACAGCAACACACATAAAATGCATGGGGATAATTGTGCATAATAAAATTGTTTAACTTTATTGTATTAAAAATTAAGATATAAATTTAACACAATTTCAGTTTGAATCACAACAGGAAATGATTCTTTTGAATTGGAAAACTATCTTAATATTTTTATGTAGAAGGATAAAATACCTAAGAATGACTAAAGAGGTAGAAATAGAACAGTGAGGGTTGCTTTCACTTATCAGATATGAGATAAGATATTAGTTTTTTTGTAATCATCCTGATATGGTATTAGTACAGCAAGATAATAGATCAGTGCAATAGCATTATGGATGCATAAATATACATTAATATATAATTTATATGATGAATGTGTTGGTTTAAATTAATAGCAAAGCTGTATCATTTGATAGATGATGCTATTCATCAAAATGGAAATAAAGCTAGACACAGCTGTCATATCATGTGCAAAAACTAATTAGTACTGGGCCAGGGATTTAGCTCAGTGGTTCTGGCACCTGTCTTGCAAGCGCAAGGACGTGGGGTCGATCCCCTGGTAAACCACATACAATACTGGGCGTGGAGACTCGTGCCCAGCAGCAATCAGTACCACATACCACAGTGCCGGGCGTGGTGGCTCACGCCTGTTATCCCAGCACTGGGGAGGCAGAGGCAGGAGGATTGCTGTGATGTGAGTTTGAGGCTGAGCTCAGGGCCAGCCTGAACTACAAAGTGAGACTCTGTCTCAAAAACAAAAAACTAATTAGTACATGAATTGAAGGCATAAATGTAAAAAGCAAAGTATTAAGAATATTGCAAGAAAATCTGGGTAAATACATTTACAAACCTGAGGTATGGAAGATATTTTTAACCAACAATGCCAACTCTGAAGATGAAAGAAAAAACATATTTGGCTATAGACATTAAAAGTTTTTTAAGAGTTATAAACCAAAGCAAGAGAAAAACACTAGATCTTAGGGAAAATTGCAATATTCATGAGGAAGATCTAATATTTATAATAACAAAAGGGTTTTCATAATTAATTAAAAATGTAATATCACCAAAATGGGCAAAAAATATAGATGAGTCCCCCAAAACAAATCTACTAGCCAATCAACAGTTTAAAAAGTGTTCAGTCTCATTAGAAATAAAAAGAATATAATTAAAGTAATGATGCAGTGTTATTGGATACCTATAAAATTGGCAAAAGTTTAACAAAAACAAGAGTAAACTTATTGTCAATACAAATGCAGAGAGAAAGGCACTCCCATACATTAATGATAGAAATAAGTGAAGAGTTCTGGCCTTTTTGGAAGTTAAAGTTAAGAAAGAAATACTCCCTTTCTTCCAGTATGACATCATCTGAGAATCTGCTCTATAGAAATCAAAGCTTCGGTATAAAATAATATAGGAACGGGAGGCAAAAAAGAGAATGAAATGAATGTATTGACTAAATTATGGTACAGTCATATCATGGAGTCTTATAAAAATATGGAAAAGGAAGAATGAAAGCTATGCATATTGACTTGGTGAGAATTCTTCTAGGTGTTAACAAGTAGAAAACATTTGCGTGTGTGTGTGTGTGTGTGTGTGTGTGTGTGTGTGTGTGTGTGTGTGGATATATATTATACTGTGGATACCTGGTTGGGATGAGCAAGAAGGGAACTGATGTAGAAGTGTGTGGAGAGTCAAAGAGAAAGAACGGAAGAGTATAAAGTATGAATGACATATTCACATTGGCATCATGAATGCATTGAGTTTAAATCTTTTTAATACACATTTAAAGAAAACAAAACAAAACTTAAAATAAATAATTTCAACATTCAATTTACTGTCAAATACTAAAAAAGAACCAAGTGAAATTAGAAAAAAAATTAATGAAAGTAAAGGCATAAACTGATGCAATAAAGGAAAAGAACTGAAAAATCACATCAAAAGATTGTTCTTGACAATACTGATAAAATCAAGAAAGCTACTATATGTATTATTTTTAAAGGGAGAGGTGTAGAGAGAGAAAGAGAGGGAGAAAGAGTTGAGGGGAATACCTCCCACAAGACATGAAAGGGAAGCTAAACCACAGACATAGATCAGTTTAATAAAATCACAGTGACTAATATAATTCAGTAACAACACATTAGCAAGTCTAAGGATAGCACATTGCTTCTAGGAATATATATCTAAAACTTACTGAAGAAGATGTAGAAAAATATAAGTACACCAATGACCATAGATCATACTGAAAAGATTATGTTATTTATCTACTCTCCTTATGCACTGTAACCTCTAGAAGATGAAAAGCTTCCAAAGTCATGGCTAATATTATATAAAAACACACCACATGCACATAGCAGAGAACTGGAAACTCAACTTGTGTGTAACAACTTGTGTGTAACATTGCCCTAAGTTTCTCTATAGAAACTTGACTGCAGGAAGTTGGTTTGCTCTCAGATGATCCTTATACTTCATTCTCCTTCTATCCCACTCCCTAGATTTTAGAGTAGCAGCATGTGACAGAGAATCAATGGCCCAAACAGTGGTACAGTATATCAATAGGTAAGCTCTCTGGAAAGAAGTGGAAAGTAGCATTTGTGCTAGTGGCACAGATATAGGCATACTTTACCTGGGAAAAGTTTTGGGTTTAACTAAGCATCACAGTCATACTAACCTGATGTCTATACCCTCTTTCAACCAGAGTCTCATGGACATAATGGTGCCCATTTATCAGACCTATAAAACACGACTTTACCTTGGATCCACATGCAGTTCACTGAGCAGGTCACTTTGCAGATAGTCCCAAGGAAGTTCCACAGCACCCAGATAGTATCTTCTAGTGGCACTAAAGATGGATGGTAAAAGGTACAGAAACAAACAGATAGAAAACTCCACCTGCATGGCTCTTCTTGCTTGAAAAGTTTTCATTGGAGAAGTTAAAAATTAACTAATCTCTGAAATATCTTTAGCTTTCAGGAGAAAAATTTTCTAGGATTTAGTCAAAAGTCTAGAATATTTTGCACTGAATTCTAGAGCACTTTAACCACTAGAAGTGACAGCAGTATTAGCACTCTGCAGGATTGATAAGATCGCTTCCTTTTTGGCAGTGGGAAGCAGCCACAGGAAGAACCAGACTAGGAAAAGGGTGGCTGCACTAAAGTTTAACTCATTCACCTCTGCCAGCAGTAGGAGCATGAGAACATTTCACGGCAGGAAGAGAGGGAGGGAAGGACACACGAAGGTGAAGATGAAGAGGAGCTTTATTTTCTACTCATATTCCTAGCCTACGCTCTCTTCCTTAGTGGCAGCAGAGTTCCGGATGTTGAAGACCCTGAAATGCACTTTCATAAGTAACAGTAACCAATATCTTATTAATTACCCTGTTTCTACCATTGTCTCCTATAGTGTCATCACTGAGTGACCTAATAAAACTATAGAACAGATCATGTTGCCTTTCTGTGAAGAATCCTTCAATAGCTTCTGACTTTCCTCAAGAAAATTCTACATCTTTACCATGGCCTACAAGATCCCACATATCCCTCTGTGAGTTCAAGTTCAGTGTTGCCATATTGGACCCTTTGTTTTTCCTTAAAATATCATGCACAGTCATGGGTGTATAACTCAGCACTGTCCTCCACCTGTAATTCTGGCAGGTTCCACTTCTGTGCTTCCTTCAAGTCTTCGCTCCAATTTTGCCCATTCAAATGAACTTCGAAAATGGATGACCACAGCTATAAGGTAAGGTCTTTACCCATCCTGGCACCAGAGGTCATCTTCATTTTTGTTTGTTTGTTTTGTGACGTGTTATGTAGTGCATCTTAAGGCTGTTTATGTTTGGTTCTTGTATAGAATATATGTGGTAAGTTGTTGAATAGCTTGGAAACAACCAGGAAGAAGGTTTTTTGATAAACACTTGCTAAGACCTCCTGTCTGCCAGGCATCGGGATGTATAGAAAACAGTAATTATATGTCAGAAACTGTTCTAAGTGCTTCATAATAAGATAGTGTTGTCAGGTAGTTCTTTTAGAAATCACTTGCCAATAAAAAGTATTCCAGTTCCTTTTTGCCTTGAACAAAGATTTGGACAAAACAAGCTAAAAATGGTGCCAAAAAGTTTATTGGAAAGGTGAAGAGTGAGTGCATATGGGAGAGACCAGCTCTGCCGAACAAACATGGGCAGAACAAGAGAAAACGAAAATAAAGGCAAAAATAAAAATCTTGCTGGGTCTGAGAAACACAGTGTGGGCTACCATGGAGAGTCAGGATAGCAAGCTTCCTGTGTGCCCATTGGTCTTCTTTTAGGCCTTCTACATCTCCTCGGAGGTCACGAGAAGGTCTACATATGGGGTTCGGGCATTGCTGTATGGTTTTGTAATTGACAGCTCACGCTCATCTCCCCAGCCAGCTTTGCCATTCTCTGCCGCCCTCCCCCTCCCCCTTCGCTGCCTCCTCCTCCAACTCCTTCTCTTCCTTCTTTGGTTGTACTGGGGATCGAACTCAACTTGCATTTGCAAGGCAGGCAGTGATGCCATGCCCTATCTTCTATATCACTAGGACAGAAGAAATAAAGTTAGGTAGAAAGGAAAGAAGGAAATAAATATTTTTAAAATTGTATTTCAGTGAAAAACTACAGCTTCAGAACACAAACTTGGTTTATTTACATTTTTTCCCTCTTTCTAAAACAGTTAACCCGGGCAACTCCCTTTCAAATAGGTCTGCTCGTTCCCTCTTACTAGCAAATAGTCCTCTTCCACTCATGAAATGTCCACCCTTCAGGAATTTTCCATAGGAACAGACCATTATCACTCTAGGGATGGACGATTCTCTCGTACCCACTAAGAGTATAGAGTATTAAATTCAACAGATTTCCACCTCAAAACACAAAAAGGATCGCCTGTTCCAACTGTATTGCAGCTCATTTCTCTGAACATCTGCCCTCTGCCCTTGAGTGCACCCTAGTCCTATGTCTACCTGTAATAAATCTTTCTTAAAACTCTTTTACTGACTCATCCTGAAAATTATTTTTACATGACAAGTGTCAGTAAATTTATATATTTATCTTAAAGTGAGTTAAGTTTCTTATTTCAGTCTAAGAGATGCTCAGACCCAGCCCGTGACAATAATATAGCTCCTCTTATCATCTTTATGGGCAATGAAACTGAAGTATTAAGACATTAGACAACTTGGTCATGATTATATAGCTTTCATGTGGTACAATTCAAACATGATCCTCCCCACTATTCTCTATTAGTATGGCTCAGAAATGAATAAAAGCCAGGCATGGTGGTGTGGTGATGCACACCTATAATCCCAGCACTCAGGAGACTGAAGCAGGAGGATCATTGGGAATTTTAAGCCAGGCTGCACTACACAGTTTGACCCTATCTCAAAAGAACAAAATGAACCAAAAGAAATGAAGAAAACTCTATTTTGCTGCCTATGAGTTGAGTCCTAATTAGGAACACAGAAGAGTAGACAGTTACAGTATAGGACGATAAATATTCCACAGTTTGCTTAATGTATACTATTTGGCAAAAGAGCCATAGAACCTCTTTTTAGTTTGACCCAGCTATTCCCCTTCATAGTATTTTTTCCCGAAACAATTAAAAGCATAATACCACAGCAATATATGCACACCTATGTTTCTAGCAGCACAGTTTACAAGAGCTAAGTCTTGGAAACAGCCCAAATGCCCATCAACCAATGAATGTATAAAGAAGATGTATTTTTATGCAGTTTGGAGTACCATTTAGATATAAAGAAGGAAGAACTTGAAACATTTCTAGGAGCCTTGAGACCATATGTTGTCAAATTAATGGGACACGTGTAAATATTGCATCGTTTTTCTGGTGTGAGAACGTTAAAGTGTAAATAAGGATCCAAATGTGCAATGTATATTGTGAAATAGGAAGAAAATATTCAAATGGGAAGGGGAAGTAGGGAGGGAGGAGGGGGAAAGGAAGAAGGGAAAAGAAAAATGAGGAAAAAAGGAAATGAGGGAAACAAAACTTGTAAACAAAAAGAGGGGTTGAGAAGGGAAGTGGAATGGGAACAAAGATACATATCTTGTACAAGATACATCATGTACAACAAAATTCCCCATGATGAATATGATCAATATGTGTATCTAAAATGTATCAATAAATTTAGATTTTTAAAGACCATATATAAGACAACCAGGCATAGAAGATGGCCAGCTTAAGGCCACACTCATAAACACAGTAGTGAAAATAATAAACTGGAAGTACCATACGAAATAATTGGAAAACATGAGTCTGTTTTTGTTTCATTGTTTTAAAATTGTGTTTTCCACAACTAAAGGGCTTAAGATGTGTAGTACTGGTGATGTAACCTAGAATTACCACAGACCTTTTGTTCTTGTTTTGAGACAAAAAACCTGCTAAACTGCCCAGGGTGGGCTGGAATTTAAAACCCTCCTGCCTTTGCCTTCATCTTCCAGGTCGCTGAAATTGAAGGCCCCTGCCACTACACTGGATTTTCCAGGTACTCTTAACCAGGAACAAATTGCGCAAGCTTGGCCGCGGGAAAGCCTTCTGCGCATCTCTGGCAGACATTAGGGCGGAGCATTGGGATTTGAGACACCTCCGGTTGAATTTGATGACACAACTATTGAAAGCAGCAGGAAGCCACTGCCACGCGCCCCGCCCGTCCTCTTCCGCCCCTGGCTTGGGAATGGAAACATCTGCCCCATGTGCCGGAAGCCAGCTGGTGACGTAACTGCGCCATCCCGCGTCCCGCCGCGGCGATCCTGCGCGTGTTGCCTCGCGAGACGAGCTCACCGAAATGGCCGCGTCCAGTCAAGGTAAGATCGCGCGCACGGACGGCGCCGCGGGAGCGGCCTGCCTGGGACCCGGAAACCAGGACTCCCCTCCCGTCTGCCCCTGCGGAGGTGCCTGGGGAGCCCTGGCGAAACGGAGGCGCGCAGCACGCCTGGGGCCCTGCCGCGGGGACGCGCTAGGCCGAGCTTGAACTGGCCTAGAACTTTGTCTCAGCGCTGGAATCGCCCAGCCTCTGGTGCCATTCCCAGCTGCGTAGTCGCGCTGTGACATCCCAGTTTTCAAAAGCCTCTGGTTCTCTCAGGCTGCTTCTTTGTCCCTATCCCCCTGCACGTTCCTTTCTAACGCCTGGTAGGCGCCATACTCACTAGTATCTTCTCAACAACTTTATTGTTGGTTTTGAAAAATGTAACTTTTATGAGACAAAACTTTGAAATAGTCTTTTTAATCGACTTAGTCAAAGAAAGACCCCCTATAGTTTAATTCAGAGAGAAGCATATTCTTAAATTAGTACCGTATTTTTCTTAGGGTGTATGTAATTCAGTACTGGTTCACAGGATATGACTGCCAAACTGAACCTTCATTGAAAATTCAGTTATATAAACTTAGCCGTAAACTGTGTTAAGAACAAAGACTAAAAGTCCTGGAAACTTATTATCTATTATGTTTTACTGTTATCTGTGTTCTTTTTTTTGAGACAGGGTCTCACTTTGTAGTTCAGGCTGGCCCTGAGCTCAGCCTCAAAATCACATCACAGAAATCCTCCTGCCTCTGCCTCCCGAGTGCTGGGATGACAGGCATGAGCCACCAGGCCCGGCACTGTGATATGTGCTATTGATTGCTGATGGGCGTGAGTCTCCACACCCAGTATGGTATATGGTTACCAGGGATTGAACCCAGGCCCTTGCACTTGCAAGACAGGTGCCGCTTGCCAGACAGGTGCCGGAACCACTGACCTAAATCCCCAGCCTGTTATCTGTGTTCTGAACGGTATTTATACCTGTTTTATCTATGGAAGAAATACCATTGAATCGGTTACTACTGCGAATCCCTCCCTCACTGAGGTTTTAGTGATATCACAGTTCATTGATACTGCTCTCAGGGTGTAAGGATACACCCTAAATCAGCCCTCACTCAAAGCCAATTGTTAAACATTCATAAGCACACCACTAAATTTAGGTGACACTAAGGAGACCGAATAGGTTTATTATTTTCCTGCAAGGCAGATTACTTTTACTTAGTGTGTAACTTCATCAAGTAGTTATAAGAAGTTTTGAGCCTGACATACATTTCAACCATTATCATAATGAGCAAGTAGAGCTGTGGTCAGTGATTTCAGGGTTCCATAAGCATGGCTAATGACTTTCACATACCATAGGACTTGATGGTGTCATGAATGACTGAATTAAATGGGGTCATTCACATGGCTGTCTGATTTAATTTCCCTTATGACTACAGCCACCTATTTGGCCAAGGGGCTTGGTAAAATGACATCGAAACAAACCTCAAAACTCCATTTTGTTTTTAGTGATCATTTCTTCTTCAATATAACAGCAATGTTTTGCTGTTACAAGAAAATGTATTACTTGTTAGGCCATAGAAGACTCAGGTCCTTTATCATCTGTTTTATGGTTCTGCTAAGTTGAAATCTATAATCTCTGTTGAATTGCATTTTTGTGTGTGATGTAATGTAGACCTCGAGGACCATTTTGTTTGTTAAGTATGACTATAAACTACTTGTAACACCATTTGTTGGAAAAGACATGCTTTACCGCAGTAAGTTCCCTTGGTGCCTTGTTATTAAAAACCAGATGATGTGTGTGAGTCTATTTCTGGACTCTGTATTCTCTTCCACTGATATGTTTGTGTATTCTTAGGTCAGTTCAATGTTATGTTAAATACCATAGCTTTATACTCCTGAAATTAGTTAGCTTTGTATTATATTGTAACTTTATAGTAAATCTTGAAATTTTTAAAACTTTATTTTTCTTCCAAGATTATTGTGATAGTGTGTTTTCCTTGATGATTGCAGCACTCTCTCCTCTTCTATATTGTCTTTTTTCAGAGTGACTTTTATTCAGTTCCCACTAAGAAGTGTAGTTTGTATGCTCTTGCCCTGAATCTGGGTGGAAGTTTGTGACTTCTCAGAATTCAGTACAGGTAGCACTGTCTGGCTTCCAAGGCTAAGACTTAAATTGTAATACAGCTTCTCATCACATGAGACAGTTGTCTCTTGAATGCACCCACCATGCTGTAAGGAATTCCAGTCTGATATCTGCAGGCAGGCAACCTGTATATGTGACTGTAGTTTTCAAAAAGTTACAGAGTTTTCTAGCTATAGAATTTCCAATATGTATAGGTTTTCCAGTGCAAGACTCAGACATGATGAAACAGAGACAGGCATTAATGCTATGGCTGAGTTCTTGATCCACAGATTCTGACAGCATGGTTTTGTTCAGTGAAGTTTCAGGTGCTTTGTTGTATAGCTGTAGTAACTGGAATAGAATCTTAATTCCTTTGCACTTTCATACAAATTTTAGTACCAGCCTGTCAGTTATGTAGAAACCTGGCTTTTGATAGAGATTGTATCAAATCTATAGATAGGTGTAGAAAGAATATACATTTTAAAGAGATTGAGTCTTCCGTAATATAAACATTGCATCTCTCCCCATTAATTTAGGGATCTTCAGTTTCTATATTTTGTAGTTTTGTTTCAGAGTTAAATTACTATTTAAAATAGAATTATGTCTGGAGAATTTGTATTACAACTACTTCTGTTTCCTTACAAAACTCTCCTAATCTAGTTAGGAATGGTAGTGTTTTCTTACAAATATCTTAATTCTTCTAGGAAACTTTGAGGGAAAGTTTGAGTCACTGGACCTTGCAGAGTTTGCTAAAAAGCAGCCATGGTGGCGCAAGGTATTTGGGCAAGAGTCTGGACCATCTGCTGAAAAATATAGCGTGGCAACTCAGCTGTTAATTGGTGGTGTCACAGGATGGTAAGTGTGAAAGATGTCCAGTGTCTTATGTGCATGAGTTAGTATGTGGCTATAGGATTGTTTTCCTTTAATGAAAATACATTGACTTTGATGAAATGGCTTACTTAATGTATAGCATTTATCTAAACATTAAATTATGTTTAAAGATTAAACATAGTATTCACTACATGCGGGGCACTGTTTAAGGGACTTATATAACTCAGAAATTCATACCATTATTACCTAAGCTCTTTTTATAGAAACAAGCTCAGAAAGATCAACTTACCAAGGCCACATACTAATAAGTGGTGAAACAAGAAGCTAGCCACACATTAGCTATGTCAGATGGTAATGCAACACAGTTTGTGGTTTTGTTTGTGATATATTAAAAAAATGTTAATAACATATTAGTAATGGAATATCTACTCCATCAATCTCAGAAACTCTTTACATTTGTAAAAACTTATTGCATAATATAATGGACATAAAACAGTGCACATTTCATTTATTTTTCCTTTATTGAATTTACTGGCACATTTTAGATACACATTATGCTCACATTCAACATTAAGAATTTGTATCTTTACATGATATATATATATAATATACATGATATATATTATATACATGATATATATATATCTTTACATGATATATATATCATGTCATATATACGTGATATATATATATGACTATATATAAATTCTCATTTTTTCCTATATCCCTGCCTTCCCTATAAGTCCCACCCCATATGCATAAGCTTTTTTTCTATTTTTTTGTTTTTACCATTGAATTTTTTCTTTCTCTTCTTTACTTTGCCCAACCCTCCCTTTCCCTTTGAATATTTTCTTCTTATTTCACAATACCTATTATACATTTTGGAGCTCATTTATACCTTCAGTTTCTCATACTAGAGAAACAATATGGGATTTACACAACTGTATCTTATTTATTTCAGTTACATGTCCTCAAGGTACATCAGTTTGAGTATAAGTGACTCAAACTTACCATTCTTTATGGCTGAGTAATATTCTATCTTATAAAAACCATATCTTTTCTATCCAGTCTCCTGTTAATAGGCATTTGGGCTGTTTCCAAGTTTTAGTTATTGCAAACTGTGCTGCTATAAACATGAGTGTACATTTGTTGCTGTGATATGATGATTTAAATTTTTTTATGAATATACCTAGCAAGGAAATGTTAGGGTCAAATGGGACCTCTAATGTTAATATTTTGAGGAATCTCTACACTTATATTCACAGTGATTGCTCCAGTCTACATTCCCACCAACAGTGGAGAAGGGTTTCTTTTCCCCACAGCCTCACCAACATTTGTTACTGGTTGGTTTCTTGATAGCAGCCATTCTTTATAGAGTGAGATGAAATCTAAGTGTTTTCATCTGCATTTCTCAAATACCAGTGATGTTGAACATTTTCTCGTATTTTCTTTGCTGTCTTCTTGATTTGAAAAATGTTTATTTCAGATGCCCACTTTTGAATTAGGTCTTTACATTTAGGGGTGCTGATTTTTAAAAGTTCTTTATATATATATATATTCTAGATGGTAGTCCTTTATATGAGGAACAGCTGGTAAAATTTTTTTCCCCAAATTTTAGGTTGTCTTTTCTCTCTGCTAGTGGTTTTTCTTGCTGTGCAGAATCTTTTTAGTCAGATGAGATCCCAGTTGTTGATTCTTTCTGCTAGTTCCCATGCTGCTGAGGTTTTGTTCATAAAGTCTTTCCCTATACAAATGTCTTCAAGATTGCTACCTAACCGATCTTCCAGCAGGTTTAATGTTTCTGTTTCAGTCTCCTGGAAATTTGTTTGAAGCTGTTTAATAAATTGCATTACTTTCATAAACTGAGATTTCATCATGTTCCTGAACTCCTTAGTATTATTAATCTTTCACTATAGATAGTATCTTTATTGTTGTCTGAGAAATTATTTATGATTTCATTTTTACTAGCTCCTCTTTTGTTACCAGTTCAGAGAGTCCTGGTGGTTGAGTTTTGGGTTGTTCCATTGCTTTTTTCCCTAGATTCTCCTTTAGTGATGATCTGGGTATTTGAGTTTTTAAATATTTTCTCATTACTATGTTTTTGTTGTTGGTGATGTTTTTGGTTTAATTCTTGGGTTACTATCTGGACAATGCTTATTGCAAGTCTCTTTCTTCCTAATATTTAGAACTTTTAGGAGATGGCTACTACTTCGTGGGTTATCCTCCTTGAATCTGTAATGAGCCTTAAGCAATCTCAGTCTTGGCACATCATGAAAGGTACTTAAGCAGAACAATGACATCACCTAGTCAAAATAATACAATCAGTTTCATCAACAGTACCAAACATAGCCCAGGAAATGACAAATTGTGGCAATCACTATTCTAATACCTTTAACCTCATGAGTTAGATCTGTGACTATATGCCAGAATTTAGAACTAACCAGAAATATGTTTACAGTACACAAGCCATTTGTTATAGTAGTGTCACCCTTTGGGAATAAAGCTTTGAGGGAGTTGGGGTGGATGGATAGATAGATAGATAGATAGATAGATTGATTAAAGGAAAGGTAGAGATTAGAAATAGGGTTAGAAGACACATGAGGATCACACAAACCCTGAGAAGCTGGTAGAAGATAGAAGGCAAAAGAGACAGAAGGGACAAATGCAAAACAGAACAGATTAAGCAGCAGGAAAACTAGAGATTGAATTCACCCTCCTGTAATAATACAGAAGGAAGAGAAAGTAGGGAGGACTGAGACACACAAACTTCAGGGAACTAGTACTGACAGGAAGAAAAAAAGGATGAAGAAACAAAGAAAGAATAGAGGTTCCCCGCCGTAGCCCCATTAGTGTAGACCCCCAACTCAGGAATCCCACCAGGCCCAGGGCTGCAAAAGATAACAAGCCCCTGGTACAAAGGCCTTACACTGAACTGCTTCCCACAGGTACCCAGCAGCAACAGACAAACAGGAGACTGTTTTCACTCTCCTAGAATAATTAGAGCAGTTAAGAGAAGAAATATTCAAAAGTAGGTAGACTCAGAAGAAGAAATTAGAGAAATGAAGAATAAAAAAGAGCAGAAAATAGAAAAGGAAAAACAACAACAACAACAAAGAAAACAAAACATTATGAAAACACTACCATTAGGGCCCTTCAAGGTGTGGACCTGCTGTCTTCTATAGATAACATGTGCAGTAGCATGCAAATTAGAGTTTACTAGCCACAGGGAGATAGCCATAGTCCAGTGGGATTCAGTCTGGTTCTGGCTACAATGCCTGAGTTGAGCTCCCTGAACTCTGTAGCTTTGAACTCTGCAAGATTCTACTGTGTGTATGAGCCAAGTGAATTCAGGGGTCTGTAGGGAACGTTGACTCCACAAACTCACCACTGGCTGTAGCTCACAGGTTCTCTTCAGTCTCCCAATGGATGCTTTTTCAATGTTGTGGAGAGGAAGCAGGGAGTGGCAGGGGCACAGCAGGGCAGCCAGTGTGTGGCGGTTCTGTGGCTGACTCTCTTGTCAGGGCAGACTGTTTTTATTTCCCCTAGTGCTTTTGCCACATGGATCTTAATCCCTTTTCAGTGTAGCCCCTGGCAGCTGGCAGGGATTCTCTTTCCCTTGAGGCAGTGGGAGGAACTTTCTTACTCACTGGCACTATCCTCTATTGAGGTCAGTTCATACGTTAATAACAGCAACTGCTGCAGTAGTGTGTGCACTGCTCTATTCCTCTAGTGCATTTCTCTGTGGAGAAATGGATCATCAGAATTCACCACAGGTCTGCAGGTTTGGCAGCCCATCCCCTTGCTGAGAGTCTGGCCTCTGGGAGAGAGCACTGCTTGGTACCTTCCTCCTCTTCCTCTTTCGTCACTCTCCCTGTAGGCTTCAGTTCTTGCCTCAGATCCTTTCTGGGTCCTGGGGACCCACTTCCTTCCTTTGTTTCCTCCTCAGACTGTTGTATTCCACTATGTGAACACCAGATTTCAGAGAGGCTCTTTCTCTGCTGCTCACTACTCTATCACCTTCCCAGAAATTTTTATGTTTCTGTTTTGATATTTAAGTCTCTAATCTGCTTTGATTTTAGTTTGGTGCATGGTGAAAGACATAGATCTAGCTTTAATATTTGACAGGCTGAAACACAGTTTTTCCAGCACCATTTGTTAAAGAGACTATCTTTCCTTTATTGAGTGTGTTTGGCTTCTGTGTCAAAGATGAGGTATCTTAGTATGTTTGGAGTTGTTTCTGCATCATCTAATCTGTTCCATTGATCCTCGAGTCTGTTTCCTTACCATTACCATGCTGTTTTTATCACAGTGACTTTGTAATATACTTTCAACTTGGAGGCTGTGATACCCCCTGTAATGTCCTTGTTGTCTAGAATTGCTTTTGCTATTCTAGATCTCTTCTGGTTCCAGATGAATTTTTGGATTATTTTCTCTAGCTCTGTGAAATATGAGGGTAGGATTTCAATTGGGAATGCCTTGAATTTATAGTTTTGGGAGTATGGCCATTTTGACAATGTTGATTCTTCCTACCAGGAACAAGGGATTTCTCTATTTTCTGCTATCCTCTTCGATTTCCTGAACAGTGCACATTTTAATGACTATAAACTCCTGTGTAGCAACCACTCAGATTAAAAAAATATGGCTAGCATCCCAGAAACACTAATAGTTATTAAGCAGTTCTTTGTTTTTCTTTATAGGGTTTTTTTTTTTTGAGACAATCTTGCTTTGTGGTTCAGGTTGGCTCTGAACTCGCTATATAGCCCAGGCTAGCCTTGAATTCATGGCAATCTTCCTCCCTCTGCCTTCTGTGTACTGGGATTACAAGGATATACCATCGTGCCCAGCTGTATTTCTTTATATAGTTTTGATACCAGTTGTCACTAAATAGTGTACTACATCTGGTTTTGAAATGCAGTCATTATATATTCTTTGTTCAACCTGACATTATGCATATTCATCTGTTGGGTGTAGTTGTAGTTACTTTGTTTTTGTTAGTGTTTAGAATTCCATTGTATGAGTATGCTACAGCCTTTATCCAGTTGATGACTGATATTTGACCTGTTTCAATTTTGCACTAATATAAATAATACCAATATAAACTTTATACAGTTGTCCCAATGAATATGTGTACACACTCCTGTAGAGTCTGTATGTGGGAATTGCTAGGTTATGGGGTTTGTTATCATCAGCTTCACTAGGTAACATTGGACTGCTTTCCAAAAGTGGTTGTGTGTAAGAGGTTATACTCAGCGTCAGGGACTAAGTGTTCTTGTTGCTCTGTATTCTTGGCAGAACATGATACTGGCTGATACCTACTTTCCAGTCTGATACATAATGGAATTTCATCATGATTTTCCCTTAGATTTTCCCCAATAGGGGTGAAATCAAACTTTTACATATGTTTTTTAAATATCTGAGTGTCTTTTATTAAGTTCCATGCTACTGTTTTTACTATGCATTAGTCACTTTTATTAAATTATAAGAATTTTAAAAAATATATTCTGAGTATCAGTCCTTTGTTGGATATAGTATTAGATACTTTTTAACAAATTCTTTTCATTGGCATTGATTTCTTTTTTTTGATGGACTAAAGATCTTCTTTTCTTTCTTTTTCTTTTTTTTTTTTTTCAGTATTGAGGATTGAACTCAGGACCTTGCACTTACTAGGCACCACTAAGCTAAATCTCTTGCCCTAAAGATCTTATTTTTAATGTGGTCAGTTTTATTATTTACCTTAGTAATTTTTATATTTTATTTAAGGAATATTTTTGCCTATTCCATCTTCAAGAATTTTTTTTTAACTTTTCATCTTTAGATTAATGACCACCTGGAATTATTTTTGTGTTTAGTATATGGTATAGTACTCTTAAATTTTTTCCCATATGGAATACTTAGTTGTCCCTACTAAATATATTATAAAAACTTTCCTTCTCCCCACTTCTTTACTTTTTTTTTATGTGTGTATGTGTGTGTGTGTGTGTGTGTTTCCATCTTCTCAGGGACTTCTTTATTTCTTATTTTAACAGTTTAGTACATAAATTGGAATATCACTAGTGGTATTTATTTGAGGTATACAATTTAATAAGTTTTGGCATACACGCATTCATATATGACCATCATCACAATCAAGGCAATGAACATGTTTGTCACTCTGAAAATTTCTTTGTACTTCTTTGTAATCCTACCCTCTTCCCTTTCATTCCTCTGGAGCATTGATCTGCTTTCTGTCACTGTAGGTTGTTTCACATTTTCTAGGATCTTTTAAAAGTGTGAATTCTTAAAAATTCTACCTGGCTCTGTCACTCAGTAGTTGTCATTTCTTTTTTTGTGTGTCAATACTTAATTCCTTTTTATTGTTGGGTAGTATTCTATAGGGTAGTTGAACCACAGTTTATTTATTCACCTTTAATGGACATTTGGATAGGTCCTACTTTTGAGTTATTAAAACTGCAATGAACATTCATGTACAAGTCTGCGTGTGAGCGTATGTTTTCATTTCTATTGGATAGATACCTAGGCTCATACCTAAAAGCTACATCATATGGTAAGCAGATGTTTTAACCTTTCAAGTATCTGCCAGTGTTTAAGTGTGCATACCATCTTTTATCTCTATCAGCAGTTTATGAGGGTTCCAGTTTCTACACATTCTCATTAAAACTCAATATTTTTTATTACAACTATTTTTGTGGGTGGAAGTGATTTATCTTGGTATCAATACCACGCTGTTTTGATTACTACTCTGGTTTGTATCTAGATGTCCCCTTAAAACTTCATGTACTTATAAATGGGGCTCTTCAGAGGTGGCTGGATATAGGGTGTGTGTATATGTACTAAAGGTGTATTATAACTAAGATAGTCCACTGATTGGTTTATCATAGTTCTAGGTGTAGATAGTGGGACACCTTCCCCTACCCCCATCATTATGGATGATACCTAATCCAATAGGCTTGCAGTCTTGTTAGGATAAAAATCTGGAAGTCTTACTGCTTCCTTCCTGCCATGCCATGGACTATTTCTCCTGTGCTATGCTGCCCAACCTTGGAACTAGCTGATGACTATCAACTGAAACTTCTACAACCTGTGAGCTAAAATAGACCTTTCTACCTTTAACTTGTGGGTATTGGGTATTTTGCCTTAGCCACAAGAAAGTACTTAAGATAGGTAATTTTAATAAGTAATGAAACTAGCTTATAAATCTTAAAACTTATTTTTACAAAGCTGTTTTGGTTATTTTAAGTACTTAGCATTTCCATATGAATTTTAAAATCATCTTGCTACCAGTTTCTACTCATAGGCTAATAAAATTTTGAATAGGATTGCATTGGTCGATAAACAATATTGTATTAGTAAATACAGGGGAAATATAAATCCCTAAATGTTCCTGAGTATTTTATATTTGTGATATTGCTATAAATGCCAGTACTTTTGAATTTTCATTTTCCCATTATTTATTGCTTGTATACAAAACTGAAATTGATTTGTATATATTGGTCTTACATAGTGTAATCTTGTAGAAGTCGTTTAAATTGCAGATTTTGGATATCCTCAAGACTACCCTTGTATTTACTAATTCTCTGGGAGGATTCACAGAGCTCACAGCTGTTCTACTTCACGTTACAATTTTACAGCAAAAGGTACAAATAACAACTGATCAAGGGAAGCAGCTCATGAGGCAGAGTCCCAGAGTGCTATGCATGGTGTTTCCAACTGTCTTCTTTTGTTTCAAATGGGTTTCTTTGCTGGGCATGGTGGCGTGGTGGCTCACACCTGTGATCTCAGCACTTGGGAGGCAGAGGCAGGAGGACTGCCGTGAGTTCAAAGCTAGCCTGGGCTACATAGTGAGTTCAGAGTCAACCTGAACTACAAAGCGAGACCCTGTCTCAAAAAAGAAAAAAAAAATGGGTTGCTCTAGGCAACAGAGAGATAGGTTTTATGTTTTAAAATTCCGTTTGACAGTCTCTTCATTTTGATTGAATGCTTTAACACTTTTTACATTTAAGTCTTTTAAAAACTTTACAAGTAAAAATTGCATATATTTATAGTATACAACGTGTCTTGAGGTATATATACTTTGTGGAATGACTAAATCAAACTATGTAACATATGCATTACTTCACATAATATGTTTTTTTATGAAATCCACTCTCAGCAGTTTTTAGATATACAGTATACAGTATTAACTATAATCACCATGATGTATAGATTTCTTGAAATTATCCTTCCTAACTGAAATTTTGAGTCTTTTAAAAAATTTCTCAACAGATCTCGCTTTTGTAGTTCAAGCTGGCCCTGAGCTCACTATGTAGCCCAGGCAAGCCTTGAACTCACAACAATCCTCCTGCCTCTACCTCTCAAGTGCTAGGATTACAAGCATGAGCCATGACACCCAGCTCAACTTATATTTGTATGTGTGTGTGTATATTTGTGTTTTGGTACTGGGGATGAAATTCAGGACCTTGTGTTTGCTAGGCAGGTGCCAGAACCACTGAGCTAAATCCCTGGCCCTTATAACTTATATTTTTAATTGACACTTAATAAAAATTGTACTAGCATATATTGTGTATCATTTAAATCAAGGTAAACAAACTCAAACATTTATCATTTCTTTTTTTTTTTTAAGTTTTTTTTTTTTTTTTGAGACAGGGTCTCGCTTTGTGGTTCAGGCTGGCCCTGAGCTCAGCCTCAAACTCACATGACAGCAATCCTCCTGCCTCTGCCTCCCGAGTGCTGGGATTACAGGCGTGAGCCACCACGCCCAGCACTGTGGTATGTGGCACTGGTTGCTGCTGGGCATGAGTCTCCACGCCCAGTATTGTATGTGGTTAACGGGGATTGAACCCTGGTCCTTGCGCTTGCAAGACAGGCGCCAGAACCATTAAGCTAAATCCCCGGCCTTTACATGCATTTTCTTCACATCCTCCTCAACACTTATCTTTGTCTTTCTGAGAATAGCCATTCTTATAAGAGTGATATAATTTCTTTCTTAACAGTATTGAGGACTTATCATGTTCCAGACAGTGGGACAAGCATTTTATGTATACACAATTCCACCTACTTTCTCATAAGACCTCAGAGGTCAGTATTAACTCCATTAGATAGGTGAAGGAATTGAGTCTTCAGGAGGTAAAGTCATTGGCTGGGATCAGTCAGCTTGTAGTTGATGCAAATGCAGATCATTCAGAGCTATCGAGACCCTGGAGTCCATGTTCTTGTTGTTATATATCATTGCATCCTCTAGCGACACTTTGCTGACGAGAAACTGGATATTTGAAATTGTCTTTGAAGTGCCATATAGATCTTATTGCTAACAGGTCAGCTTTTGAGTAACCCCAAGGCTAAGAAAGACTGTATTTCACTTGGTTCCTGGTGTAGTTTGCTGAAGAAGCTCAATCTGACATTTGTTTAAGTACAAACACCTCCTGTCAGACTACGTATTAACATTTTTAGCCGTCTGGAGCCCACAAGAGAATTTTTAAAGCTCTGTATTCCCCCAAGCAGCCATTTATTTGCTAGACATCCCATAAAGAATGCATTGGTATGGTTCTTGGTGAGCTGTTTCTCTGAACGTGGTAAGTTGCTTCAACTCTGTTGGCTTCCTGTTTTGACCTTTTAGCCACAGTATGACCACGGGCAGCTCACTGACCTCTCAGAGCTCCAGGTCCCTCACAGAAGTCCAACATAGGTCTTGCTGGCCTAAAGTCAAAGTATTAAGAAGGCTGTGTTCCTTTTGGAAGGCTCTAGGGGACAATCAGTTTTCATACCTTTTATAGGTTCCAGAGGCTACCTGATGCATTCCTTGGCTTCCAGCTTCCTTCTTGAAATCCAGAAACATTGCATCTCTGACCATTCTCCCACAGTCATTCTACCCTCTAATTTCTTTTGCATCTTTTGCTTTGAAGACCCTCTGTGATGATCCTGGGCCAATTGCAGGTTTTGTAAACATCTGTAAGGTCCAAAATAGCAGAATTAGGAAGATTTAGATCCTTTGGTATTGGGGCAAATTATCAGAATTTTATATCAAAACAGTAAACAGAAGATTAAAAATTGGCTTGCTCCAGGGTAGGTAGAAGAATGGGGAAAAATGAGAAATCGTGTCATATTCTGGTATAAACTCTCAATGTTCAATGCAGTGATGATGTATATTCATAATATACCAATAAAGATTTGAATTTAAAAAAAAGAATTGGCTTGTTCATCTTGATATGTCCATAGCTACCTCTGGGTTAGCTTTGGAATGTTTTTGGTAGTAGACAGATACCAAGCTCCTTGCATAAAGCTAGATCCAACCAGATGATCTTGGGGTTACAGTGCAGGAGTGAGGTCTGAGGGCAAGGATGCCATTTGCTGGGCTGATAGATTATCTCAGAGAGAAATGACAGGAAAGAAGTCCTCCGAGGCTTGGTGGGAGAGGCATACATAATAGGAAGGGCTTCTCCTCCTTTACCAAGGGGCACGTTCAGAAGCTATCGTGGATAGGGTGAACTGAGAAAACACAGGCCCAGCTTTGTTTCTGTTTTCATCAAGCCACAGCCCACACTGCAGTGAAAGGAGGGTGAAAGTTACTACCCTTCCTTCCTTAGGCTCTGCAGGTTCATCAAGGACAAAGGGGCTTTGACTTATTGGGAGAAATACCAGCCAGCTTTTTGAAGAGGAAGGATGTCTTTAGCTATTTGTGACCTCATGAGGCCTGATTGAATGCCCTTTTGCAGGGTATCACACATCGCAATGTTCCACCTGTGTGGAAGTAGCAGGATTCTTTCTGAGATTTTATGTCTTAACCAACCTCTGCCTGAACCTCCCATTCCATCGCCTCTGATGTTCCACTGTTCCCATCAGCTCACCTTTTATACATCCTATGTGTTAGTGAGATTGTGTGGTATTTCACTTAGCACAGTGTCCCCAACTCATCCCTGCTGTTGCAAATGAACAGTGTTCCTCTGTTAAGCAATATTCTGTTGTAGTTATGTACCTCATTTTCTTTATCCATTGTTTCACTGATGGGCACTTACATTAATTTCATATCTTGGCTATTTAAACACTTGCAGTGAGTGTGAGAGTGTAACATGCTCTACAACACACACATTTAATTTCCTTTTAGGCTTTTTGGTGACCTAGCACAAGGTATGGATATGACTCCTAGGCCATGGTTTGTTGACCCTGTTTGGGAAAAAATGTATGGGCTGCTGGTTGAGAGTACAGTCTTTGGAGCAAAAGTAAGCATAATGAGGCCAAGTGAAAAGCTGTAACAATAATCTAACCTTTAAAGGTCTTGGTGCAGACCAAAGCAGATACTATTTAAAGTCATGGAGCTAAAGGAGAACATACATAATAAAGTGAGCACACAGAGGAATGATCCTTATCATAGTCAGAGAGATGCAAATCAAAATCATAGTGAAATATTACTTTGTACTTATTAGGATAGCTGTTTTCCAAAAGACTAAGGATACCTAGGACTGATCAGGTTGTGGAGAAAGGGAAACCCTTGAGCACTGTTGGTGGGAAAATAAATTAATGCTGCCACTATTTAAAACAGTATCAAGGCTCCAAAAGAAGTTAAAAGCCAAACTACCGTATGATCTAGTAACCCCACTCCTGACTGTATATTCAAATTAAATCAGAATGTTGAGCTATCTGCACTCCCATGATCATCACACCACCATTCACAATAACTAAGATATGGAAACAAACTAAGTGTCCATCAGCTGATAATAGATTTTAAAATGTGGCATAGATGTTCAATAAAATATGATTTCACTGTAAAAAGAATGAAATCCTGTCATTTATAGCAACATGTATAAGACTGGAGATCATTATATTAAATGAAGTAAGCAGGGATGGAAAGACAAGCACTACATGATCTTTCTGTAGAATCTTATTTTGAAACATCAAATACTATACACAGAGATAGAAAATCAAACAGTGGCTATCAGGGTCAGGATACAGGAGTGGAAATGGAGAGGTATAGGTCAAAGATACAAAGTAGCAGATATGGAAGATGAACAAATCTAGAGATCTGATATACAATGTGAGGGTTATAGGTAATAAAATTGTATTAAGTTCAGATGTTTGTTAAATAAATAGGTTTAGCTACTCTTGTAACTACAAAGTAAACTGTGAGATGATGGAGTTTAATTTGTTTCACTGGAGTAGCCATTTGACTTATGTGTACCCTATAACATCTTGTTGTAAATGTGGTTGTTTTTTGTTTTGTTTTGTTTTGTTTTTAAAGAAAATAGCCTACTCTTTCCAAAGCTCCTAGAGGTCAAATGAAATGAAAGCTGAGAAATTAATACCAGCATTAGGTATCATTATGATAAAAATGGTTTTATTAACACCTTTGTACAAAATCCTTCATGGAGCAGATTTGAGAGAATAGATACAGAGGATCATGGTGACAGCAATTACAGATGACCCTGAAGTTATTTTGCTACAAAGGGGATCAGAGAGAAAGGAAAGTGGCTGGAGAAGAATTATAGTCTAGGAGAATTCTTTTCAGCAGTGGTTAATAATTATAGTATATTTGTGTCCAAAAGTGAACAAAATAGAATCTGTGCCCTCACAGTGGAAGGTGGAAGCAGAAGAGACAATCATAAATCATCTGGTAATATTAAACTAGCCATTAGATCTAGCCCCTCAGCAATGTAGACTGGTGGTGGTGAACCTATGGTACATGTGCCACAGCGGGCTCTTTGTTACCATTGAAAGCTCTGAAGCTTTCACTCACCATCACTGTTACAGACATTTCACATTCAGCATTTTCAAAATGATATTATTCTCTCCACCTTCACACCACCTTTTTCTCTGTTCTTCTTTCTTGTTTTCCTGTCATTAAAAATGCTAATCGCTGTCTATCTAGGTCATTCAGGACAGAGTCCTACCCTTTTCCCTTGCAATCACTCTGACTTGTAACTCACTTTAGAAACTCTCCTTGAGTTTTAAGGTACTTGTTAAAAAATCACAGACTTAGCGGTCAAGCCAGGATTTGATTTGCTTGTGTCCTGCATCATTTGCGGCTGACCTTCTGTCCGGGGTAGGAAGGAGCAGGAGCATCACAAGTTCAGGAGGATCTGAACATTACCCGAAATGCATGTTGTGCGCTTCTGACAGCCTGTCAGCCTGTCTGATGTTGGTTTGGTTTTTGTAGGTGCACTGGTTTCATATTCCAGAAGGTTGGAAAATTGGCTGCAACAGCTGTTGGAGGTGGATTTTTTCTCCTTCAGGTCTGTATATGAAGTGTTTGAAGCTGTTTGAAAATTCTACCTCCCCTTTAGGGACTATTGAGGTTTGAAGAGTTATAACATAGTTCTGTTCATATTTCCATTTGTTTATATGTACTATTTTAAAAGCCAATAACCATTTCATTTAGATTTTATCAGCTACTAGTCATATTTTATTTTCTCATGTATGAAATGGGAACAGACATTCCTTATCATAGCTCCATTAAGAACTACTGAAATATTAAGCAAATATGATTTTAAAACTACAAAATGTGACTCTGTTGCCCAGAGATGCAGTTTATTCTCATGAGTTAAAACATTCCCCCCAGTTTAAACCACTGGATACATATGTGACTGTACCATTGCCAGCTTGTATTTCTAGGGGGTGCAAATATATTTAATTACTTTGATTGATCTTTTTACTAATAAAATTAATACAAAGTCTATAAATAGACTGAATCTAGTTAGTTGGTTGAATTTGAATAATTACTGCCTGTTTTAGTTACTTTTCTCTCATTGCTGAAACAAAATACCTAACACCAAAAGTTAAAGGAGGAAAGATTTATTTAGCTCACAGTGTGTAGAGATTTCAGTCCATAGTCTGCTGGCTCCAAGGCAGAGTCGCAGAGGAGAAATCGTTCATGGTGGACAGAAGCTAGCACAACAACAAGGGAAAACCACAGCTCTTCCCATCACTTATATCTTATGCAGGCTACTTAGGGTGGGTTGCACTCATCCTTAATCCTAGTGCCCTTGATCTTAGCATTGTACCATGAATCAATTCTGGCATCACACACTCTAGATCCAGCCACTCTGAAAAAACCCCACTTGTGTCTGCATAGGGCCTTAGGGGAGCGTCTAGATACGAGCCATAATTTTGCCCAAGTAAATAATGATATTATTTATACCAACTAAAATCATTACAGTAATCAACACGTTTATTCATTAAAAGAAATTTATACATACTTGTGACTGATTTGTACAGTGTGCAAAACATTGATGCATTTGATTTTTTTGTGGCCACAGCGGCACCCATTTTTTCCAATAATTCTTGATAACATTTTCTACATCACTTGCATGAGTTTCTTGCTAATCCTAAATAAACTCTTTAATAAAGTGAATGTTGTAAATATTGTATCTTTTCTCTGGTATAAGAAAATAAAGATGTAAATGAATTCTGAAATGTATGTTATATATTGTGAAATAGAAAATACTCAAAGCGAAATGGGGTGAAGGGGGAAAGACAATGAGATTATGACAAAAAAGAAAGGAAATAAAGTTTATGTATATAGGGGGTAGGGGTGGTAGGGTGGGTGGGACTATGGGAAAAAGTGGAAATTGAATTGTGTCATATACTGGTACAAATTCTCGTTGTTGAGTGCAATCATGACGTATATATGTAATGTACCAATAAAGATTTCAATTAAAAAAATAAAATGAATGTTTTTTTGAGTAATTTGTACCCATGACCTTTCTTCATGGGTTAATAGTTTATCAATAATTAATTCTTTAAATTTTAACATGAGAATCTTACAAGTACCATTGCTGGTCTGTATTATATGCATTTACAACTGCTCATCACAGATGTCTGTGTTACAATTTTTTTATATCATTTTAATGTTTTCTTTAAGCAACTGTAATATGATAACATCTGGTTTGCTAAATCCGTTCCTTCTTTGCATTACTGTAATCAGAGGACCTCCCCCCCACCCCACCCCCGAGAAATGGCACCACTGGTGGTTTAAACTATCCATTTCAAACCACTCAGTTCAAATCAAAGATGCTTGGGAGCAAGACATAGGGATTACAGCCCCATCATGAACACACTAATGTGTCTAGCTGTTTGGTTCAGGATACAGAGCTGTCTCTTTGGCCTATAATTTTTATTTTCTGACTGAGTGGATGCAGGTTCTAGGAGGCTAGAGAAAAAAGAAGGAACACATGGCAAGACAAAAGAAAACTTACATTTAATTGTTTTGGGCACACATTTTCTTAGTTCTGTACCATTTGTGCTGAAATTTGGCTCTTTGGAATCACTGGTAATTTTTTTAAAAAAACAGTTCTGTGTCTGTGAGAACTGCATTGAAAGAACTATGACTTGTTGAGTTGTGGCAATCTCTGAATTTGCACCACGTCTCTTCCTTCCACATCTGGCAACCCTCATTTGGGCAAATAAGTTTTATATTAGCACAATTGTAGTGAGTTTTCCAGACAGGTCAGATGAAAATTCATTATGTGGAAGGAAGAAACCAGTAACTAGCTGGGGCTTAGTTGAGTATAGTGTTGCTACATAATAAAATCTTTCAAACTTAATGTCTTCAGATAGATATAATTTTGTTATCTCTCATGGTGAAAATACATCAGAAGTTTGGGAAGGGTAAGAGGAGTACTTGTGGCTGATTCTTATGCGGTTATAGGCAGATGTTACAAAAGGCTGAGGCAGGTGTAAGTTGGCTGGACCTCTGCGTGCATGTTTCAGTTTTTCATGCTGATAATTGGTTCCATCAGCATTTAGTAGGTAATTCTTTTCCTGGTATGTGGGAAACAGGGAAAGGGGACGTAACTAGAACCTTTGCATAAAGTTCTAGTCTCCTGTGAGTCAACGGTACATGACAAAATAATTAATAATTAGGCAGAAATGAGACTTAGAGAAGCTGAGCTTGGGCCTGATCCATGGTACTCTGTGCAGCAAGATGCCCCAACCCCAGCCTGTCACACTTTTTATTATATGCATTCTAAAAGACCCAGAAAGTTGAGACACCAACAATGGTCCTAGAGAAGTTATGTAGATGAAGACCTGGCAGGGCAAGGCAGATGCAGTCCTTAAAAATTAGGCAGATCTGGGTGCAGTTCTACCCTGAAACATCACAGCATGTGGGACCATTGAATCCCTGTTGCTATCAGAGGTGAAGACAAGAGTTAAGTCCAAAGTCCATCTGCAGGCAAGAAGGCCTGGTGGTCAGTTTTGACCTTACAGTTCCTAAAGAGGATTGTTCCCAACACTGGTATTTGCATTATTGCCTCTATCATTAAAATCCTACACATGTGGATTTTAATTCTGGTTTTTTCTCTGTGCTGTTGCACTGGGCAATATGCTATCTTTATGATAGCATTAAGCCTTCACATTTGATAAAGCAAATCCCTTTACCTTATTCTTCAGAATGTAATGGCTACTTTGTAAATTTGCTCGTCCTTCTAAATTGTAGTTCAGGCTGGCGCTGAGCTCAGTCTCAAACTCACATCACAGCAATCCTCCTGCCTCTGCCTCCCAAGTGCTGGGATTACAGACATGAGCCACCATGCCCGGCACTGTGGTATGTGGTACTGATTGCTGCTGGGCGTGAATCTCTACACCTGGCACTGAATGTGGTTACTGGGGATTGAACCCAGGCCCTTGCACTTGCAAGGCAGCCGCCAGAACCACTGAGCTAAATCTCCGGCCCAGTATATTTTTGATCTTGCAGCATCTATCTGGGAACAGAGGCTTTCTGTTTAGGTCTTTAATATCATTAAACAGAGGTGTTTTTTTTTTTTTTAACTTTCCATGTAAGTCTTACTGTGATTTAGCTTTATTTCTAGGTATGTTATAGCTTTAATCATTCGTGTTTTAACTCATATTAGGCATATGCATTTGATAACTTATGTTGTTCTTATAGCTAGCTACCTTGCTGAGGCCTCTTTATTTATCTGGGATTCTTTGGGGATTTTACCTGTAAAATTGTGCCATCTATAGAAACTATAGTGTTTTTCCTTCATAGTCTTTATGAATTTGTTTTTTTCCTTACAAAGCCAACACTTTTTAAGGCATTAGTCCGTTGTTTGCGGGTCATAATGTTCTGATTTCAGTCTCTGTGGAGCAGCAGCACTTCTAGGTTGTGTGGCCGTTTTCAGCATGCTACCTCTTTGTCCATATTCACCTTCCACAGTCAGTGCTCGTGGACTAGATTCTGTTGTTTCGCCTTCAAAGGAAGGAGTGTGATGCTAAGTTTTGTTTGTAGAGGCACTTCCTTTTCAGTTTTTTTCATAGTCCTTTTCTATAATGTATCCCTCCAGTAATGCCAATAGAGGGCAGGAAGCTACCTCTTCAAAACTATGCTGTCTTAATTGTAGCATTATAGAAAATCCTCAAATCAATAGTGTGAGACTCCTTCAGCTCCATTCTTTTTTCTTTTGGTACTTGGGATTGAACCCATAGCCTTGTGCATGCTAGTCAAGTGCTCACCGATGACTACACTTCCAGTCCCAGATCTGTGCTTTTTCACAGTTATTTGGGCAATTGTAGTTCATTTACTTTTCCATGTAAGTTATATAACTTTACATTTTAAATATCTATAAAAAGATCATGCTAGTGTTCTGTTTTGTATGTCATTTCTATGTCAGGTTTTCCAGATACACAGCGTGTATCTATTTGGATTAACTTTGAGTTCTCTGTCATTATGTATGTTTTGTTAGGTTTATAACTAGTATTGAAGTTTCCTGCAGGTATTGTATATCATTTAAAATTTTTATTTCCTGCTAGCAGGTGGAAATTCAGTTGACTATGTGCATTGAACTAAGCTCACGGGCCGGGGATTTAGCTCAGTGGTTCCGGTGTCTATCTTGCAAGCTCAAGGACTGGGTTTGATCCCCAGTAATCACATACACTACTGGGCGTGGAGACTCACCCCAGCCGCAATCAGCACCACATACCACAGTGCCGGGCGTGGTGGCTCACACCTGTTATCCCAGCACTCGGGAGGCAGAGGCAGGAGGATTGCTGTGATGTGAGTTGGAGGCTGAGATTAGGGCCAGCCTGAACCACAAAGCAAGACCCTGTCTCAAAAAAAAAAAAAAAAAAAAAAAAAAGAACTAAGCTCACTTTCTAAAATCTAGGCACTTTGTTTTTGATTAGATTCTCAGAGATTCTCTGTCTGGACAAAGGTATGTGCGAATAGGGACAGTTTGATCATTTTTCCAGTTTGGTACCTCAATTGTTTTTCTTGCTTTGTTCATTCACAGTTTCATTTCTGGTATGATATTGAATAGGAGTGGAGCAGGTGGACATATTTACCTTGTTCCTAGCTTTTCTTCATCAAATTGGTTCAATGTTAGCTTTGTGGTTTTTTGTTGCTATTCTTTATCAAGTTTTTCTCATGAATGCATGCTGAATTTTGTCAAAATTTTTTTTTTGAATCCTGTTTTGAGGATAGGCCAGATGCTACAGCAGGCAAAATAGGAATCATCCCACCAATTCAGCAGTGTCTTAAATTCTCTACTGTGCTTATTGCCCTTTTTGTTTGTTTGTTTTGTTAGATCTCTCAAGTAGCTATTCAATGTATTCCATTGGTTAGTAACAGGATTCTTTGGGAAAAAACTGGGTATAATAAATGAACTGAACTAGCATACAGTTTTTTTTGTTTTGTTTTTGGAGACAGGGTCTTGCTTTGTAGTTCAGGCTGGCCCTAAACTCACTATGTAGCCCAGGCTAGCCTCAAACTCAAGGTAATCCTCCTGCCTCTGCCTCCCTGTTGCTGGGATAACAGGCATGAGCCGCCATACCCAGCATTGTGGTATTGAACTCAGGACCTTCTGCTTGCCAGGCAGACTCTGGAACCACTGAGCTAAATCCTTGGCCCTAGCATACAATTTTTGATATTCAACTATGTTGCTGAAAAAAACCTTTGTCCTTTTTAATATTAATATTTGGTTGTATAAACATGGAACAATTTGTTTTTCTGTTCCCTCACTGACGGACTTGTAGGTTATTTCCAGTTACTGACTGTTCTAAGTAAAGCTACTATGACGGCTTCTTCCATCCTAGATGTGGTATAAGAGTACATAAAGTTTCCGTGATGATAGTGAATGCCAAATTGTTCTCTTAAAAGACTCCAGTTAATGCTCTCAGTAAGAATGTATTAATTGTGTTTCTCCATATCTTCACCAATGTAGGATTTTTTTTTTCTGTAGGATATTCTTAATTGTTTTCTCCAATCTCATAAAAAAAAAACCCAAACAATGGTGGCTTGTTTTAATTTACACTTCCTGAAGTGCTTTGTGAAGTTGAACTTTTTTCTTTGTCTTAATCAATTTACTATGTGAATTGTTCTTACCCATTTTGCAAGTGAGTTTTTTTTTCTAACTGATCCATATAAGAACTTCATTTTTTTATTAGTATTGATGTTTTGTTCATGATACAAATATTTTCTCCAGCCTGTTCTGTTTGAGTGAGTAATTGGTTGCTGATGTCATTAAATAAGATAGGAACTAGAGGAAGAGCAGCTGCAGAAGGAAACTCTAGAAGGGTAAAAAGTTTCCATTTTAGATATGACTTACCAAAAATTGAGTAGAGAGGAGTGGTATTGACAGGGGATTGAGTGATAAGCTACATTCATTTTCTTTATTCTATGGATAGTGAGTGTTAGCCCATTCTAAAACTATGCTGTTGAATCAGTCTTATTATGTTCAAAAATTTCTTGATAAAATTGTTTTCACTGACCTTATTTTGATTTTCAATTTACCATCTTATTTTTTAAACTAATTTAAAGCTCTGAGGAGAAAACAAAAACTCCACTCCCTAAAGAAGAGAAAATACCATAAATAAATTGAGAGAATTGTCAGTAATCATCAAGGTCTATTTGTTTATTTCCAGTGCCAAGTATACACAGGGTGGACACTGAGTAGAGGTTGAACGAACGCCATCATTTACCGAGAGCCAGAGTGCTTGTCTCCAAAAATGGAAAGTCAGAGAGTTTCACTATCTACTTCATGATTTATCCTAATACAAGGAAGCAAGTCTGTTTCTCGTTTCTTTTTTTCATTGTTTTTGAAACTGTAGCTTGCAAACCATACTGGATACATTAAAGTTGACTGGCAGCGAGTAGAGAAGGACATGAAAAAAGCTAAAGAGCAGCTGAAGATTCGTCAGAGCAACCAGATAACAACCGACGTCAAGAGCAAAGCAGAGGAGGTGAGGCTTATTTTGTACCCATGCAATGTGTAAAGGGTACAGACAGAAATGAAGTAGACACAGTACATCTCAGCAATGGACAAGGTCAAAAATTACAAAGAACTTTGAATAATAAGACAAACAAAGGCTGTATTGTATATAGGTCAGCCTTGGTTGAAACATATAATTCAAAGGTATTTTTTTAAAGCTGCATAATTGAAACATCTGGTGGCCTGTGTCAGTGAGCTTACAAGTGAAAGAGATAGTCCTTGTAGTTAACTAGTTCTTGTGGGATTTAGGTACCACCATAGTTAAGAAGTAAGTCCTACTTCCAGGATCATTTTGAGTTGTTTTGTCTTCAAGCTCACTTCTCTCTGAAACATCCACTTTGCTTATTCTACACAAACTAATAGGACTGTCTAGCTGAGAAGTTGGTAGACTTCTATAAAAGGGCAGATGGTAAATATTTTCAGTTTTCTGTAAAGGGCCATATAGTCTCCGTCATAACTGCTCATCTCTACCATGTAGAATGAAAATAGCCATCGATGACATATAAACACGTAAATATGGCTGTGTTGCAGTAAAGCTTTATTTAAAAGCAGATAGCAGGAGCATAAAGCCAGGCTAGGTTGTATTGGTATCATTAAAGAAATAGGAGTCATCTGTATTTTGCCATTTCATTACCTTTAGATACATGTTAAGTATCCCAAAGAAATAAGTACAGTGGACTACAGTAAAATAAAATGGGGTCAAGGTGTCAAGAGTAATAACAAAATAGGAATAGGTGACTAACCCCTTTTATAGCCTGAATGATGAGATTCTGCCTCTAGCTCTCTTTCATAGGGAAAATGAACACATTTAGTGAGTGCAAAGGGAAAAATAACCTAGCTCTTCCTCAAGGTTCTCGTGTACTAAGTGGTTTTTCATACTAGGCACTGGGGACTGACAGGTAAATTGGGGGGTGCTGGGGATTTAGCTCAGTGGCGTTACACCTGCCAGGCAAGCACAAAATCGTAACTTTGATCCCTGGTACTGCAAAATGAGAGAGAGATGGAGGGAGGGAGAGACAGACAGACAGAGAGACATCAGCATCTTCTGGAAGTTGGAAAATGGTAAATGACTTAGCAAATTAGAAAAATACTGAGCAGACACTTCGGCATGTCAGGTACATGGTGACAGTATCTATACAGTGGCAAGCTATTTGCCAAAGCTGGTGCTGTTACCAGTCTGAGGGATCCTAGAATTTGTTTTCTGACTTAGAAAACAGAGGGCAGATGTTAAGTTCACTAGTTAGCAATAAGATGACTTAAGTGCAGTTTTAGTGAGACATATGACAAAAGTAACAAATTGAAGAGTAAATAGGAAGAAAGTAAAAATAATAAATGAATGCAGTTATTTCAAAGAAGATAAAGCTTTTAAAAAATATTATCCTTATCATTTACATAAGGATAGCACTTTATTTAGGGAAATGTGGAGGTCCAGGCTGTTAAGGGCAGGAGTGAGAGTAAAGTTTGAAGACTTTTTCAAGAGAATGTGGATGGCATAAAGATGGGGAATTTAAGGTGTCAGTAACTTACGTGGTGGGAGATGAAGTCCCTGTACTTGAATTCAAGGAATAATTATGTCAGTGTGCTGTCAGGAGCCACACAGGATGCCTGAGCGTATTCTCCAAGCCTCAGATGAGTAGGAACTTTTCAGGAGGGTGAAAGGGAGATGGAAAGCTTTGTAGTTTAAGGACGGGAGAATGTTGCCTATTAATCATTAGTAGTAGAGATGAATCCTGCTATTAATATTCTTTGCAAAATAACCTATTTGCTAAATCTTCTGTTTCCAGGTTGTGTCATTTGTAAAGAAGAATGTCATAGTGGCTGGAGGATTTTTTGGAGGCTTTCTGCTTGGCATGGCATCCTAGAGAAGACAACTACACTTTCATTTTCTGGTTCTTTCCAGCCAGTAGCCAGCCTGTACACTCCATCATAGAGCATCAAGTATTTCCTCTGCCTCTTCTCCTGTGCCTTCTTCCCTGCTGTGTCAGATATGAATGGCTTCTCTAGGCATCTGCTAGTACAAGTTAACATCTGCCCTGCCATGAACTCGAAGGTGGAAGAGACAGTAGACGACGCTAGCTCTCCTCCCAGTACACTCCCCGCTTGACCAACTCTAGGTCAGCAAGAATGTTACTTCTTCCCCCCATGTATGATGCTTACCAGCACACATTGCAAGGTGGTTCACCATGGAGGGTGTAAGGGTTCTTAAAGAAACACATAGTTATCTTATGTGTTGCACACAAAGGAACTGAATACATTTGCCTTTATGCATGAACGATTTTGATATCTTGGTGTGTACTTTTTTTAGTTAGTTTTTAATTTCAGGAAGAGAGCTATTTATACCAGCTAAAATTATTCTGGCAAGAATGGCAGCCTAAGAACTATAACTGAAAAAGATCTGAATGTGAAATGAACTTAGGCTGAAGGTAGATGCTGTGTTGAAGAAACTATATTTGAAAGAAAAGTCTTTAGGGAAGACAACTGAAATCTGTTAAATAATTAGATGACTATTGTTCAAGAATGTTTTTTATCATACTGGATAACACGTCGTGGCTACTTCTAAAGTGTTTATCATAAAACAAGTATTTAGGTGGGAAAAAAAAGCAGCTCTTAGATTATTTCATAAATATGATTTTATGTGGCTGGGTGTGTTGGAACTGCATGTAATCCCAACCACTTTGGAGGCCAATTTATTGATTTAGGAAGCTAGAAAATTCAAGGCCAGCCTGGGAAATTCAGACTGTGTTTCAAAATAAAAGCTAAAAATGGATTGGGGATATAGTTCAGTGGTAGAACACTTGGCTAGGAACTTGTGAGGTTTTGGATTCAGTCCCCAGCACTGAAAAAAAAAATAGAAATGTGAAATGCTGTTCATACCTCTCAAATCATTAGGGATAGCTATAGTTCCTGTGTTCCAACTCTATTTCTTTACCCAGTTACTACAGGATACATCATTTAAACCAGAACTTGAAAGAAGTAGATTCCAGGCACTTAGAATTTAGAAATAATAATGGTACAGAAAATGTGGAATAAATTTCCATCAAGTGCAGTCTGCTGTTTTATGTCTTTCAACTCTTCGAATTATTCTTTCAAATAAAAATTGATACACACATTTAGAGTCTTAACACATTTACTATAACCTCAACAAGAATATTAGCTTCCAGAGGGCAAAGCTTCTGTTGTTTTTCACTGTTATACTCCCAAAGTCTAGCAATTAATAGGTTCTAAGTATTTGTTGAATATATGAGTAATAACCTTGTGGACTTACCTAATAAAGATTAATTTTACTCAGAGTTAGTCCTTAAACCTGCAGGTGGTCTCAGGTAAAATATGTGTAGTTCTAATCTTGTAATTTAAAATGTTTACCTTTTAAGCTATTTTGAGAATCTGAAAATTAAAATAGCCAGGACATGCATAGAGTTATATAGAGTTTACCTCTTTGCATTTTCTTCATTACATTTGAATAACTTTTAAGGCTAGATTACCTATTTTGCTTGTGATATGTATTAATCATCCCCAAATCATAATGTTATGAGCCTCATTACTACCTATTTTTTCCAAGAACTTAAAAATGATTTTTGCTTATTGTGGAAATTTCAAAACAAATCTGAAAATAGAAATATACCAGTGGTTTTCCGTGTCCATCACCTACCTACAATCATGAAATCATAGCTGTACTTGTTTTATCAATTACTATGAAACAAATACCAAAGAATCATTTTATCACAATGTGGTATGTGTTCTGCAGGGTAAGTACTCTTTTTAAAAATAAGAACAATACTTTGTTATACCAAAGACAAAATTCTTTAATATCATCGAATATCTGGTCATTTTTCAACATTTCTTTGCCTCAAGTGATACACATTTATTTTGTTTGAATCGAAACCCATACAAGGTCCATATAACATTTGGGCCACCTGAGTTTGTAATCCTACAGGTCCTTTTTAAAAAAGTTTTACTTGTAACATATTTCTTTTTTTTTTTTTTTTTTTTTTTTTTTTGAGACAGGGTCTTACTTTTGTGGTTCAGGCTGGCCCTGAGCTCAGCCTCAAACTCGTATCACAGCAATCCTCCTGCCTCTGCCTCCCGAGTGCTGGGATTACAGGCGTGAGCCACCACGCCCGGCACTCTGGTATGTGGTACTGGTTGCTGCTGGGCGTGAGTCTCCAGGCCCAGTATTGTATGTGGTGACTGAGGATCGAACCCGGGCCCTTGCGCTTGCAAGACAGGCGCCGGAACCACTGAGCTAACTCCCCGGGCCTTGTAACATATTTCTTGATGGCACTGAGCCAGCTGTTTACTACTTCCATACATCTATCTTCCTGAGGCCTGGGACTATAGTTTATGTCATTTATGGGGGTTATGGCTGTAGCCATTGATAACTATCTTTGACTAAATCCGCACCAATGGAATGATGACAGCAAAAGCTAACAACAAAAACAGCTAAGTGTGGTGTTGCATCTCTGTCATCCAAGCACTCAAGGGGCTGAAGCAGGAGGATCACTGCAAGTTTGAGGCCAAGATGGGCTACACAGTGAGTTTAAGGCTGGCCTGAACTATATAGTGAGACCCTATTGGAAAAACAACAGAACTAAAAGGATTGTCCGTTTGCACTTCACGGAGGGAACATGGCCATCAATTACCTCTGCGGTGGGTTGGAAGTTTGCTACCTTTTGTTCCATCTCTTCTTTGTGATTGTTGGTGAGCACAGCAAAAATTGTTAACCTAGCTTCTTTGAAAAGATTGTAGTAAGTCATAACCTGGGATCAGACTCCATACTGGTGGTCTGAAATGAGATCTGTATGTCCTCCCTGAAGTTTATTCCCAGCTGGCTGCTGCTGAGACTTTGAAGGGACTGTGGAGGTCCATATTGCAGATTGATTTCATCCTGATACAATGAAAGTGGTCTTGTGTATTGCTCACTTGGAATTGTGCAGAGCTGTTATACACCTCAGTTCAGTTTTGCAGAACCCTCATTGAAGTAGGCTGGGGGTTTTAGGGAGGCTGAGGCCTTATGCCAGCAGCCTTGCCTCAGGTGTATTGTCAGCAAGTACTGTCCAGACAAAGGGCTTAGAATGTGTTTGAGGTTGTGGCTCCCCCTGCCGGTGGGGATTTGATGATATTCTACTGAAAGTTCTACAGTGAAAGAGATCTCTATTATGGAAAGCTATGTGTCAGTAATTATTGCTGTCTTTTTCCCCCTTCTGCTATCAGCAGCGCCCACTAGGACCGCTTGTGTCCCAGTGCCAGGCAAAATGTTCTTACAGGCATCTGGAAGGATACTTTGCATTACTGGAAAAACAAGTCTGGGGTTAGGCTAAAGGAGTTTTGAACTAATTTGGCATGTAATCTAGGAAAGGACACAGAGTTCACCTAACATGCATGCTATGATTTAAGTTTTATGAATAGCACTAGTGGCAAACTCAAGTGCTAAAAAGAATTTATTAATAATTTTATCTAACAGCCTTAAAATACAATGTGTACAAGCCAAGTCTTCACTTAAACAGCTTTATTTTAGTAGCTCAGATTTTACATTCTACATGTTTTTCTTCTAATACATTTCTGTTTCTGTCTATCCTGCATAGATGGCATATTCATTAACTTTTGTAGTTGACTTTTTCATTTGCTATTTGCTGCTACCTGGCCTGAAAGAAGTCAGGAGGATAAACGAAATGTTCTTGGTGGAAATGAAGCAGCACATAACTTCTTAGAAGAACTTTACTTTGATGCAGACTTCAGTGTAAGCTTTTCTTCTTCTTTTTCAAATCCTGAACAGACAGGAGATCTTCCCTTGGAATATCGAGCACAACACTTACGCAGTTCTTGAATGACAGCCTGACACTTTGATTCCATGTAATTGTTGGCTGAAAACAGATAGGCAGAAATTAATCATGATCTCTTTGGGCTGAGTGTAGAGTGAGGTGTAGTTCAGCATTTTTTACCCCTTTTCACTGTTAGTACATATGAAATGAAGCAAGTACTATAGATTTATGCAAGTCCACTGAATTCATTCTCATTTAAAGACCTGTCAACAGGTCAATTAGGAAGAAAAGTATAATTTATAAAGTAGCTGAAAACTTTTAATATATAATTTCATTTTCTTTTAAGGTCAAGTGAATAGCTTATGTGTCTTTATAAAAGGGGTCACTGATCCCTTTTGGCAATTTGATGAATTAGAAAGATGCATATAATCCACACTTGTAAGAATAATTTTGTTTTTCTGTAAACACACAAAGAATATACATCAAAGACCTTACAATCTCCATGGCCTAAAATATCACTTGTTTTACCCTTTACAGAAAACATTTGCAGCGTATTCCAAGTAACCTTAGAGGAGTCTGACAAGTTACAGTATATAAATTGTCTATTTTTCTGTCTATAAAATGGTTCTACCTCCTGGATAAAAAGATTAAATGTGTAAATCCTTTGTCACCTAGTAGTCTTTCCAGCCTAAACTTTTCACACTGTACTAGCTCTTTTTAAGTTTATTTATTCCCTTGTAGCTGTCAGTTGCTACTTCAAATAAGGTAAGGTTTTACTTATCAGAAATTAAATGCAAATTTTCCTTTGTTCTTAAGGGGAAGAAGAGTATAATAAGTGGTATTATATGTTAATATTTTAGAATAAAAGATTTTATAAAATATTGTTTACATCGTAAAATGGACAAAGAATGAAAGTTACATCAAATGAAAGACACAAAAGCTTTCTTTGCTGGTAAATATTCAGAGGAACCTTGCCCATTTTTCCTTCCCATCTTTCTATACTTTCATGATCATCCACTTGTATTACTTTAGTAATAGGAAAAAGGCATTTTTCACATAGTATTATAGCTTTTTAAATTTGCTTTTCTGGCAGTAATCACTTGCTGATTAAAAAATAATTTAATATCCGTCAAACATAGTAGCTAATTTAAAGCCTAATGGATGAATCACATTAAATATGCTTCAACTGAAATTTACTTTTGCCATTAAGAGTTAGTTGCTGACTGTGGCAATTGAATTCTACTTGTAATTTCAACCCTTTCCTGCCAGACTGCTGTTAAAAAGTGAGCTGTTAGCTGCAGTGAAGACTAGGGTCTTGGTTTGTTTTGTTTTCTTTTGTTTCTTTTGATTTTTCACAGTACTGGGGATCAAATCCAGGGCCTTAAGCATGCTAAACAATTACTTTGCCAAGGAGCTGTATCCCCAGCTCCAGAAGGCTAGTTTCAAAACTAGTCTTTCTGGGAAAATACTTGCTAATTCAGTAATTCTCAACTTGGCTATGCAATTAATCATTAGCTGTCTGGAATGATCCCTGCCTGGACACTAGCCCTAGGAAATCTGATTTAATTGTTCTAGACAACACTCTCTGGGTGATTCTAAAGTACAACCAAGATGGAGAACCTCTGCCTTAGATCATGTTACTTTTTACCTCTATCTTTGATGTTACATAGAATGTTACAGTCTGAGAAGTATTAATGTAGGCTGCTGCTAAAAGAATAATTAGTCTTTTATAGTTAATTTACAGGTAAAGCCAAAAACTATTTTAAAAGCATGTTACATACTACCTTGTAAACATTTCTGTATTTCACAGGCTTGTTTCTGGCACGGATCCTTTTGTGGCATATCCAGAAATCTAAAACAAGAAAAATGATTATTTTGCTTTTTTTCATAAACACTATAAAGTCCTACTTCATGGAATTTTCTTCTGAGGCAAGTAGTATACCCTTAGAAATGCTGGAAAATAATTACACTAAAACTATTCTTCCCATTTATATGATAAATCAGCTGTATTTCATAATATCCATTTCATTAAGTTTGGAAGATGTAAATAGATTTACATCAGACTAAAACCCTTAAACTGAACCTACTCATCTCGAACACTACAAAGCAATGCTGGGCTATAGGAACAGAAGCTGCCACTTACAGGGCCTGGTCCACTGTCCAGTTGTATGATTCATGAACTCAGTAAGTGGTTCAATTCCTTGAGCCTTTTTCTTTACCATTCGTGTTTAAAATGGGAATCATACCTACCTCAAAGCCTTGATGGAAGGACTAAATGTGAAAAAGTAAAGTGCATAGGACAGTGCCTGGAAGGCAGTAAGGACTCAATACATGGTAGCTGTTAATTCTCAAGACTTTTTAAAATGAGATCTTACTGTGTGTTACTCAGGGTGGCCCTGAGCTTATGGGCTCAGGCAATACTCATACTTCAGCCTCCCTCCCAAATAGCTAGGACTCTATGTTACCATGCCTAGTTTGACTTGTTTTAAAAAGTAAAACCTTAAATTAAAACCGTACTTCAATGTATATCAACTGTTATGGTTAACTCAGAAAATCCTTTGTAGGTAGTAAATGTTTTCCTAGGAATCAACAATATTTGGTGCTATTACTTCCCGAGAAAGGTACCAGTTAAGCTGTTAAAATAACTTTGGGGGCTCTCATGAAAACCAGATTATTTGAAGTATTGTTACCAGAGAAGAAATTTAAGTGTCCACAATTTTGATCAGCAACTTCTAATGATGGGAAGACACAGTTTCAGGAAGAAAAGAGGCCTAGGACCTTTTGTAACTAATTTCATCAATACAAATAACCCTTTCCCCCTGAGAACTCTTAAATTTTTCAACAGATCCAAATTAGGTCAGTACTGGGATGGGAAACATTGGAGCAAAACCTAGGATATTTACAAGGTGGGAGAAGGAAAGGCAGGTGAATTTCTGCAGGGCAAATAAATTTCAAATAGATGTTGATGCTGCTAGGAGCTGCTCTCTTCTCTCTAAATCAGTACCAAGTCCTTGGTGATCAGGGCATCTGTTGTGTAGCACGTGCTGACTTTTGTGGGATTCATCAGACCCCAGTTCCAGCTGGTGATGTCCATTAAAGGTTCTATGGCAATTTCCAAAGGAGTCAACTTCAGGTTATGTATCCTGACTAAGTGCTTTTGTTGACTCGCTTTCTGCCTGTATAACTCTCTCTGCAGTGTCACTTGGAGTGTTCTTCATGACCCTTCCTAAACGTCTCTGTTCTTGAGCAGTTTTCAACCCACTCCCTCCCCCCAGGCCCAAGAGTGGGTGCACTGTAGAGGTGGATGAAGAGATTGCCATATATTGAACAGAACAGAGGAGCATATCTTCCTAGAATCCCAGCACCTGGAAAAGAAATTATTAAAATCACCACAAGTGAAGAGAGTGAAAATGAAGAAGAGAAAAGAGGAGAAATAGAAATACATACCAGGTTAGTCATCAGGCAAAAGCTTAAGCAACAGCTCCTGTACTCCCCTGACCTGTCAGAAAAATAAAAGTTTATAGAGTACTCTTGTTACAGGAGTCCCATTACAATGGAAAGTAATTAAGCAACATGTGTACCATTAAATGATGCTGTATCTGCCACAAGCGAGAGTTGTTATCCATGTAGCGCTCCTCTGGGTAGAGTTGCCACATGAGAGGTAGCTGGGAGGTAAGAAGGTGACTTGGCCTAGCTGCATCACCTAAGGGAACCTGAACTTGCTGGACTCGTGCCCTTAGGAAACTCGTCTCCTAATGGAAAGGCATGATCAAAATAAAACCAAAGGCTTCAGCGTATTGAAATTGGATAGAAATCAAGTTACTTGAACGTAAAATCAAAGAAATAAGTAAAATGAAAACAGTTACCTCTTCCACGACGGCCACCCATGTGCGCTGGTATTCGTCTCGGTAGATACCCTCTTGGTGAACCCAGAGGTGATCGGGTGGAGCCCCCACATCCTCTCCTGCCATTCTGGGCTTTGGGTTCCAACTTTATCCCTGCTTTTCTCCACCTAAGCCTGCAGCACCCGTGCACAGGACACAGGTGTGACTTTTTGGGTTTGAATGAACTCACCACTGAGCAAGGTGACTTGGGACTAGCAACCACTAACCAGAACCAAAACTCATCCATGTCTATTTGCACAGCCTGATTAGAACCAAGAATATCTGCTTTCTGCAAGGCCGAAAGTGACAATGAAGTGACAGAGCCTCAAGGTAATGCTACTGACTACGAAACACTCAAGGATTCCAGCTAAGTTCTGTGGAAGTGGAAAGTGAGCACTACAAGAGGCTGGACACTAGTCTCACCCATCTTTGCATTCACAAAACAGCATCGGGCAAAATGTAGTTGGTGATAGAACATGCTCAGGAACAGACCTAAGGACACATTATTTTGGGTAGAAAGCAATTAAACAAACACATGGATGCCATATTCCCCAGGTAAAAGCCACTTCCAAGCAGTTTCTACTTTTTAAAAAGTAAGGTCAAATCATCTGCATGGTTTCTAAATTGAAATTAAGAGTTTAAAGGCAAAGGACCTATTTATTAGTCTACTAAGGTTACTTATAGTAGCAAGACATTTCTAAAAGGGGATTTTTGTGTTAGGAAAAATATTTAGGGCAGCTTCATGGAATTTCTGAGCTACAGGTAACTGGGGATCATAGTGATTCTAAACTATGTGAGAGCAAATGATAATTATCCATCTAATGGACTTTGTTTCATTTTAATAATGCTGCAGTATGTTGTAAGAGCTCATTTTTCCTACAGGTATAGGCTTAAATTTTTATTTCCCAAGCCAGAAAAGCCCCTCTGCCTTTTGAGAAGTGTAAAGGAAAAATATCTCTTCTTGGTCCCCAATCTCATTTCAGGACCTCACAATAACTGGACATACATTTTGCCTGAATGAATCTTTGGACCCTGCTTATGGCCCTCTAGTTTCACATATTTCTACCTTTCAAAGAGACAAACACACCACTGGGGGATTTGTCTCACAAAACACAGGCCTCCTATTCCCATCAGGTGGCCATTGGGTGAGAAAGAGAATGCAACATAGCTCAGGAGGTTAGCAGAATCCTCAGAGTGAGATTGTGCAAAGCAAACCTGATACCAGGACCGGAAGACAATAAGGAAAAGCCAGTTACACACACCAAGAAAAACTAAGTCCTTTTTTTTTTTCCCTCAGGGATACCTACCTGAGTCTGAGATGTTTTTTAAAGGGTTTGCCTTCTTCAAAAGTAAAGTAGAAAGAAAAACTTTTACAGACTTTAGAAGTGATCTGATTTTGTGAATAATTTAAAAGCATCACATTTGCTTCACCCGTTCTACCCTGAGTAGCTGAGACTCTGAGCCTGGTATAGGCACCTGCTTTCACACTGATGTGCTTTTATTTCAAACCAAAGCTTCTTTTGATTCTGCACACTCAAAACTTGGGAGTTATCCTGGATTTCTTCCTTTTCTTCAGCTCCTACATCCTGTCTATCACCAATTCCAGCAAGAACCATCACTACCACTGTATTGAAAACAAACTTCCCCCAAATACCAGGCTCATTTCAAGCTTCATATTCTCTTTTTCTTCCTTTCCACTTGCCAAACATATACTGCCTCTAACTATGTTATGAAGCCATTTTTTCCATTTGGCAAATATCATTGTTTGATCATGCTTTTTCCCCAGAGCTCTGGAAAGAAGTGATCCAAACAAAAATCAAGTAAACCCTAGTATAAAAATATATTACCATATTAAGTATATGCAAATACATTAGTATATAAAATTTAGTATTTTATGTATTATTGTGTAAATTTATACTAAATTAGTTTATATCAAATAAATATACTGATTTTAAAAAACAAAAGACCTAGTTGTAGCCAACAAATTTTCCTTAAAAAGTAGAAGCCCAGAGTTAAGAGTTTCAGGACCATTTCAACTTTATACATAAGTCTTAGGAATACTTATCATGTTGATATTTGAATTCCTTTTGAATAAAAACACTTGGGTTCTTTATACTGATAGTAAAATGAAATAATTAGAGCAGAAGAGAGGGGAGAGAGACTGGAGATGTTTAAGTTCCTATGAATCAGTACAAAATATTCTCAGAAGGGTAATGGTGTGTGCCGCTCTACCCTAAAGGTTAACATGTCATTAGCAAGATGAGCCTGGGGACAACCCTCAGCCCCTTATCCTGGGTCTGTGTACCATGAAGGCCTAGGGAAGGGAACTGTGGTGAACAAGTGGCAGAGAAATCACCACAGGAATGTCATCGACTAGCCAAATCCTCAACAGAGAAAAGCAAAGGTTGAGTAAGTCAGATTCAAAGTCTCTCAAAACCACAGGTTGTTGAATGGGACACCATTTCTCCAGATGTGCTCTTCACAGAGCACTTGCTTCCAATATTTCTCTGGTTAAATAAGTTTGGGAATCTTGAGTTTTATAATACATGCTTTATAACATATTAGCATAGAAAAAGTTCTGGCAAGTTACGCAGTAAAGAAATTTTATGTTGTTTAACAATATTTCCTAAATTTATTTGACCAGAGAACATTTGTTTTGCATATGTCACTTGTCCACGAAATTCAGGACACCTTGAAGTAAAACGGATCTCTTAAAACTCCAAGATAAGCGTAGGTACAAGGTGTAATATAATACACAAAATATAAACCTGTGCAATTCAAGGAATATTACCAGCTGCAAATACAAATAGATTCCCAAAAATGTTTAGATAACTTTATAGCTGTATCATCCACTAACGGAGACTGTCCCCAAGGAGGTCACCTTGATGCCAGAGACCATATTGGCACAAATTCTTTTTAGGCATTTTGAAAATTGAGTTCTAAATAGATGACATGTAACAAGATTTCGTAAATTACTGAGAAAAACCATCATTTTTCATTTATCAAATGAATTATTTTCCTTTTTAAAAAAAAGTATGATTTGCTTTCATTTCCAGGTGAATAGTTTAAACATTAATCAGTTGAATATATTTAATTTGAAGTCGTTTAGTAAGCTCATCCAATTACAAAGGGTGAAGTTACTGACAGTACGGGCCCTGGAATCAGTCTGGCCTATTTATGAATCCTGATTCTACCAGTTAAGAGTTTTATGACCTTGGAGAAGCTCACTTTTTTCACCTCAGTTTCCTGAGGCATAAAATGAGAATTAAAGGACATATTGATCATAATGGTACTTATTAAGCAGTTCTTATGTGTTTTACATATATTTATAGACATCAAATTTAATCTGCATGGTCTCCCGGTGTGTTATTGGTGCCCCCACTTCAAAGGTGAACAAAGCAAGGTACAGAAGTTAGGTAAGTTGCATATGGTAACTAAGGTAAAAAGTGGCACAGCTTGAGTCCAACTGGGTCAGTTTTCACTAGATAAAGAGTGTCTGTCACATAATAAGTTTGCTATCAATGTTATAGTTTTTTTCCTCCTCCAATTAAATGTTTGGAGTTGTAAAAATACAGCTATTAGCGTTATAAAAGTGGGTGTCATTCTGGAGTATGAGATTAGCTAACACCAACAATAAACAAAAGATGTTTTTCTTTTTGAAGGTGTCTAAAGGAACTTTATAAATTTGCAATACAATGAAAGGGAACAGTAGCCATGAACAGTAACTGAAAATAAAATGTAACATAAAATCAAAACTTAGGAGATTATTACAAATGGGTCCAATATACATTTGAAAATTTTCCGGCCTTCATCATTACCCAAGTTGATCATGGAAAGATATGCCAAGTGATCCTTAAGCATCAGGTAAAACAGAGGCATATACATTACAAATAGTTCCACTGATTTGAGGCCCTATTTGTTGGGAGACTTGGGTTGGAACTGACTTGGGAGAAAAGAGCAAAGCATCAACACTTCTTCAAGTATCACCTATGGAATGTTTCCTTTCCAGTACTGCCATATATGCCTGGTTTCAAAACTATACAAGGAACGGAAAAACAGACAAGCGCGGATGGGTTTTGGAGGCAGCACGGCATACATTTTTGTCTGATTTAGAATCGTTCCTCGGATTTTCGTGGAATTCATCAACTTGTGACTTGGGAGCTCTGCACATTTATGCCTGGGCACGTTGACATGCCTTACATAAAATTACTTTTACGTACAATTTCACCAAGTCTGACAGCATCAAGAGAATAAGAGCTGAGGAAACTCAACTGGATAAGCTGACGTGAAGCATCTGAACTTTAAAAACTGAAGTCCCCCAACTCCCTTTCCTGTATCAAACAAATGGGTTGCTAAAAGCCCTACTAGAAGAGCAGCAGTAGCCAAGCTCTAATGATACTTTTTTCAGGTTCAGTTTAGCAGTGTTTCTGCAAAAGGTTACTCACATGAATACAATGTTTCTTGGGCTAATTACTCCGTCTTGAGAACAGCTAGGCTAACGCTTCCAGGTCTCCCACCCCGAGCCGCTCAAGCCAGAACGCGACAGGAGCCCAGGGCGAGCCGAGAGGCAGCCCGGAGCTAGGTCACCAGAATCGAAGTTGCGAGACTCTGGCCGGCAACCGGAAATGATCCAGGAAGAGTTGTACGAGATTCAGGGGCTGTGACTTAAAAATAAAACGAAAGAAAATAAAAACCTTAACTGTTTTTGGACCGACTTTCAACAGAGCGATCCCTTGGCTTGAGAGGCCGGCGTTCGCGGCGACGTAGCCTCAAAAGGGCTGTCCCCAAATAGCGTAGGCCGCGCACAGCTGTCTTCAGCGGGCGGGCAAAATGGGCGCCGTGGCTCGGGAGGCGCCTGCCCAGGCGCCCGGGCGCCGCTCACAGACTGTCTACCTCGGCGCGGGCAGAGAGCGCCGCCTCCCCGCCAACCCCGCCACCCCCGCCACCCGGCTGCCGCTCCGACCTCAGCCAGCCACAGCCCCTCCGCCGCGACCGCCACGCCTGCCCCAAACGCGCTGGCGCTTTCCCGGAGTTGCTGGGCGGGCCCCGACGGGCCCCGCCCACGCCCCTGTCCCCGCCCTCCCCAGGCCACGCCTTGTGACACACCCCCGCCCCCACTGAACCTGAGCGGAAGGCCGGGCCTGGGCTGAGGGCTGGGTGCCAGGGAAGCAGCCCCGGAGTATCCGGTTGGTCAGGCCGAAGTGGGCCGGAGGAAGACGTGAGCAGGGTAGGAGCAAGATGGCGGTGCAGGTGGTGCAGGCGGTGCAGGCAGTTCATCTGGAGTCTGACGCTTTCCTAGTTTGTCTCAACCACGCTCTGAGCACAGAAAAAGAAGAGGTGATGGGGCTGTGTATAGGTGAGGTGAGTAGGTCAGCCTGGCTGGAAGCCTGCTGAGCAGTCCCCACTGGTCCCCGGGGCGGCTGGGAGGCCACGAAAACCTCCAGCCTGGATCCTTGCACATTCTCTGGATGCTTCTTTTTCGAGGCCTTTTCCTCTGGTCCCCTTGACCCTCGCTTGTCGTCCAGCATACCTCCAGTGTTCTTCATAAACCCACGGAGAGCCTTGCTGCTGTGGTTATTCCTCCACTGACCAAAAGCATAGGTTAGGCAGAAAGCAGTTGTGTTAGAATGAGGACATAAAGGTATGAGGAAGTAGCGAAGTAGGAGTAGCGCCTCCTCCACTTTGATCTAGGAGAGCAGAGGTGGCCATTAAGCGTTTTAAAACTAGGCAGAGATCCTAAGACACAAGAAGGGTTTCATGAACGTGAAGATTTCCACTTCGTTGCGTTGCAGAGGGGCGAAAGTGCACGAAGAAATACAATTTAACTATTTATAATCTAAAAATTTTCCAGTCTTGAATGCCGGTGTCAGTGAACATATGACCTAATTTTTATGTTATGTGCATTCCCGTGGTCAAATAAACGTAATGTGATCAGTAATGTTTTCTGTTCCTTCCCACTCTAGTTGAATGACGACACAAGGTAAGACTAAATTTATTTACCCATATCTTTGATTCTTAAGCCATATGTTAACTCAAAATTATGACACTTGGTAGCTTTGTGTATGCATTTTGTGTTAAATTTCCAGTGTGACTTCAGAACACCTTTAGGTCTGCAGTTTCAGTTCCATCCCAGCCTCTAAGTTTTCTTTTCTTTTTTTTTTTTTTTTTTCCGGTACTGGGGATCATACTCAGGACCTTGTGCTTGCCAGGCAGGCGTGATGCTACCGAGCTAGATATCTGGCTTTGAAGCTTTATTTCTGCCTTACTTCCTAGTAGGAAAAATTTCACTTGAGGTATATATAATCTTGTGTGAAAAACATGATTAGGGTAACTGGATCATAAGTGAACCTGTTAAGGATCTTAGAATTTTATTGACAAATAAAGGTAACATGTTGAAAAGACCACCAGTAGGTTTTAGTGTTATTATTTTTCATTTTTTTGTTTGATGTGTTTTATGCTCTCTCCCCTGAAATGTCAATGAGACAGCAATAATTTTCACTGTGGCAGATGATATATACATTCAGAGGCTTTCCCCTGTTTATCCACTCCTCTATCTAAAAAATGACTTTCTGCCTTCTCCCTTGGTGGACCCTGTGTGATCCCAGAGATCTCTAGTAGCTTGAATGCTTGAGGGAAAACCATTTGTGTAACTTTTATTTAAAATTCAAAGCTAAGGTTACGATATATCTCAAACAGATCTCCTGAATACCCAGGAGTTCTGTGTAGTACCCCTACCCTCAGTTTACTTTCCCTCCTCTTTTGTTTCTGCTAAAGTTACATTGCAAAAACTGTTAATCCGGTTATTTTACTTTAACTCCTTTTCCTATTCCAAAGCCAAGTACCCTTTCCCCCCTAATTTATCCCCAATAGGAGTGACTCCAAATTTGCATATACTGGAACTGAAATGCGCACAGTTGCTGAAAAGGTATGTGTGCTGGAATTCTGCATGATGGCAACTTGCAGCTGGGGAGGGGTTTCTGTACTCTGATGACCTCTACCAGATTTTCAATCCAGTCTGTGGCTGGGTAGGATGTTCTTTCCAGTAAATTCAGAAGAGAAATCTACCCACTAGAAATGGGATCTGATTTTCTGTTCTGTTTAGTAATGTGTCATTTTGAGTCAAAATGAATAATCACTATCACTACCACCCTCTTCAGCCCCACCCATAATATTCCCTGTTTCTGACCCTTCTCTAGCTTTCCATAAAGGCTTTGCCATCTGATTCATTGAGCTGTCACCTCCTTATCCTAAGTCTCAGCAGCTGCTCAGGTAGCCCTCCTTTTCTTGCACACAACTATCCATATTAGTATAGTTCTTAGTCTACTTTGTCTTTTCTCCAATCTGCGCTTCTACCCCACTTTTTTGATGTGCACTAGCCTAACTGTGGTATAATCCTGGTGAATTTGTCTCTCAGTATAACACAAATACCTTTGTAAAATACAATAAAAATGAATTACTTCCTCCCCTTCCTCCAAGCTCATAGGTAACAAGTCCACTTACTTATCCTTATATACAAGACTTTAACCAATCTTAATCACTTAGTGCCTTTTATTCCCCTCTCAGAAAAGGTCTCTTTCTATCAAAGCTGCAGCTTATTCAGAGAACCTTATGTTCCTCTCTTAGGATATGAAAACTATGCTTAAATTATTCTGATTTTCAAAAAGAAAAGAAAAGCTACTTAATCCTGTGTCTTCCTTTGGCCACCATTCCTAAAAGCTTCCTTTAATAGTCAGACTTCATAAAAGCACAGACTAAAATAATTTCTTCACCTTCCCCAGTCAGACCCACTAAAGTCTGGTTTCTCATTTGACCCCTCCAGCCACCTCCTCATCGCTGTGCCTACTGTATTTTTTCTTGGTGCATATCTTTCTGAAACTCTGAACTTTTCTGGGTTTTTGTTTGTTTGGTTGGGTTGTGCTTTTATTCCTCTCCTTTCCCTCACATCTTTTTTTTTTTTTTTTTTTTTTTTTTT